>JBBPBX010095858.1:0-13129 GCA_038048925.1 Garcialebias charrua | reverse complement strand
TGTGCTCTCGGTCCAAAATTTGAACATTCTGGTCCTCAAATGAGTGACCCTTGTCCGTGAGGTGGAGGTGAACAGCTGAGTTTTGTCCAGAGGAGGTAGCTCTCCTATGTTGAGACATTCTTTTGTGGATAGGTTGCTTCGTTTCTCCGATGTAACGGTCTGAGCAGACTTCGCTGCACTGGACTGCATAAACCACACCACTCTGTTTGTGTGTGGGGGTTTGGTCTTTAGGGTGGACCAACCTCTGTCTGAGAGTCCTGCTAGGTTTGAAATGTACTGGGATGTTGTGTTTGTTGAAAATCCTTCTGAAATTCTCTGAGACTCCAGCAACATAAGGAATGACAATGTTTTTCCGTCTGTTAGACTTTTTCTGTTCATTATTGTGTTTAACAGATTTCCTTGCTGACTTGACAAAAGCCCAGTTGGGATATCCACATGTTTGCAGAGATTTTTTGATGTGTTTCTGTTCCTTTTCCTTCCCTTCTGTCCTTGTGGGGATGTGTTCTGCCCGATGCTGTAAAGTTCTGATGACAGAAAGTTTGTGCTCCAGTGGATGGTGAGAGTCAAACAGGAGATATTGGTCTGTGTGGGTTGGTTTTCTGTAAACTTCAATGTTGAGACTGTCATCTCCCTCCATATGCACCAAACAGTCCAAAAAAGGCAGCTTATTGTCGTTAGCATCCTCTCTGGTGAACTTGATGTTGTTATCAACAGAGTTAATGTGTCTGGTGAACGCTTCCACCTCCCTGGCTTGGATTTTGACACAGGTATCATCCACGTATCTGAACCAATGGCTTGGAGTTGTCCCCTCATAGGAGTTTAGGGCTCTCTGCTCCACTTCCTCCATGTAAAGATTAGCAACAATGGGTGACACTGGAGATCCCATGGCACAACCGTGCTTCTGTCTGTAAAAACTGTCATTGTACTTACTTATGATATTACAACAATGATACTGTAAAAGCTATTTGTCAAAAAATGTTAGTGTTTTCTTAAAAAGAGACTTTAGGGGCTTCAAAACGGCCTCTGAAGTGTGAGACCATGTGGTATAACAATAGGCTATATGGCTGAAGATCTTGGCATGCACGTAAGCCTTTGATGATTTTGTTGTCAGAGAAGGTCTTATTTGTTTGAGTTTTGACAGATGTTTTAATTATAAGTGAAATTATTTTTACATGCTGCTTGAAATTTAGATTGGAATAAAAAATATCTCTAAGGTATTTAAAATTTTCAACCACATCTAATGTCTCGCCAGTGACTAACACAGATGGTTGCTCATTATCTGCTGGCAGCCAAGAGAAAAACATACAGACTTTTTTATTTATTTATTTTTTATGTTGAGATGTAGACAACATTGCTGGAGCCAGTAAGACTCCAGCATCATGGCACCATAAAGCAACTTATTTTTTTGTTTTTCCATGAACATACAATACAGTATCATCTGCATATAATTGCATTTTTACAGTTTTGCAAACATTTGGTAAATCATTAACATATAGGCTAAATAAGATTGGTCCCAGTATTGAGCCCTGTGGGACTCCAGCTGAGCAGGTAAGAAAGGTAGATTGTGAGTTTTCTATTTGTACTGCTTGTTTTCTATCAGACAGATATGATTTCATCCAGCAGAGGGCACTATTAGAGAAATTAAAATGAGTTAGTTTAGCAAGAAGAATGTTGTGGTTGATTGTGTCAAAAGCACGTTTCAGGTCAAGGAACACAGCACCCACAAAGCCACCCTGATCTAGAAGCTGTTTTAGATTTTCCAGAAGGTAACAGGTGGCTGTCTCTGTAGAGTGATACTTCCTAAACCCAAATTGCATGGGATGGAGAGAAGTTGGGCTTTTATTTAAATGCTCTGTTAACTGGGCAGCAATCCATTTCTCTGCAATTTTTGCAATGATTGGCAAAATACTTGTAGGACGACAATTCTCTAGTTTTGTTTTTTCTCCTGCCTTGAACACTGGGGTAACCCTGGCAATTTTCCATGTTGATGGCACTACTCTGTATTGATTGGTTAATTATATGTGCAGTTGGACTTGCAAGTGATTCTTTATGAAGCATACAGAAACTACTTGTCAGGCCAAATATGTCTCTAGCTTTTGAGCCTTTTAGAGATGCTATTATTTTTTAGAACCTCTGTGACAGAGACTTCTTGAATACTAAATACTGGTTTATTAACATCTAGAGATTTATGTAGAATATCAGGGAGTTTGAGATGCATTGTGAATTCTTCAATTGAACTAATAAAAATGCATTAACCATTAACAGTTTTGCTTAAGTCATCTATCATTGTACCATGTACTTGAAGCTGTACATTTTTTAGATTATCAGCTTTGTTGCATCCTAGTAGCTTAATCAAATTTTCCCATATCACTTTCCCATTTTTCATTCATTCAACCTTTATTCATACAGGTTAATCCCATTGAGCCTCAGGGACTCATTTCCATTTGCTCCTTTTGTAATGTCAATGTAGAAAATAGCTTTTGCTTTACATACACGTTTTATCACTTTATTCCTCAGTGATGTCAAAATCTGACGGATCAGTTGTAATTCCTGTACTCACAGATTTCTTAAAGGCTCTCTTTCTTTGTTCAATTTTAAAATGTCACTGTTAAGCCAAGGTAAATGATGTTTTTGTTTTCCAAACTTGTCTATTTTTGTAAACTGGCTTAAAAATTCACTGACACTTTTGATAAAGTTGTTAGTACAGATCTCAGTATCTTTATATTCCAATACATTAGACCAATTTATTTGTTCAAGTTCAGTCTTGAGATGCTGTTGCAGATGTTTAGGTAGCCTATATAAAGGTAAGATCTATTTTTAGCGATTGTGGCTGGATGCTGCCTATTAATTTTTCCTGAGCAGAAAATAAAATTGTGGACAGCGAGACCCGATAGAAGGTTAAAAGTCTTCAAAATTCTATCAGGTTTGTTAGTGAAAATTAAATCAATAGTTGTTTTGAATGTATTTGTTATTCTTGTTGGCCCATTTATGATCTTTGTTAAATTATACTTGCCATCAAGTTTTTTTTTTTCTTCAATTTTCTCCTATCCAATTTGTTGTCCCAGTTGATGTTAAAATTACCCATAAGGATAATTTCCCTTTGAGAGTTGCAGTGGTTTAAAATAGTTTCAAGTCGATCATAAAACACATCCGGTAGATGAAGATAAATAAATACAAATCACAGTGAATGACATTTGTGTGTGACAGTGAAACATTTAAACCGATACATTCAAGATTAACTTCCCCTGGCCAACTGATTAATTCACAATTAATATGGTTTCTAACATAGACCAATACACCCCCACCTTTCCCTGTCCCTCTATCCCTTCTGTATACATTGTATCCTGGCATATTCACAGGTGCTGTCGGTGATGTAGAAGTCAGCCAGCTTTCTGATATTCCAAGTATATCACTGTTTGAGTCACTTAACGAATGTTCTATTTGCATAGTTTTATTAACAGTGCTGTGAATGTTGATGTGACCCATTAAAATTCATTTTGGTTTTGATGCATCTTATTTTGATTTTTAATAGCAGGATTCGTGGAATTTAGTTTAATAGCTGATGGAAATGTCTTTGTTGCAGTTTTAGGATTAATTACCTTCTACTCAGCTACCTGTGGTTACAAGCCAACAAACAGCATGTAGTTGACTCTCAGCTGCCTGTGGTTGTAGCACATCTGCTTGAGCAAGTGGGCAAAAGTGTTGTTGTTCCCTGGTTGGTTGTAACTGTAGTCCAGGTCGATGCAGAGATGGTAGCCCAGGTAGCAGCAGTGGTTGTGGCCCAGGTGGCTGCAGTGTTATCCAAGGTGACTGCAGTGGTTGTAGCAGAGGTAACTGCAGAGGTGATAGCCCAGATAGCTGCAAAGGTGTTAGCTCAGGGAGCTCAGCAGTGAACAAGTAATTCTTCACAAATTTCCAAAAGATGACAAACTTCGACAAGAATGGACCAGACAAGGACCGGTGGGTTCCAGGAGTCGTATGTCTGCAGCGACCATTTCACTGCCGATTGTTTTCAGCACCTGGTATAAAAGAATCTTTAGGATTACCAGTAAGATTCAGAAGACTTTTAAAACCGGATGCTATTCCTACTATTTTTAAAAGAAAATCTACAGAAGAAAGTCCCACAGGAGCTACCATGTCGAAACAACGCAGGGACCATCGGAAGACTGTCCAGGAGATGAGTAAGTCTTTGTGTAAACATAATCGGAGGTGTGTAGTGTTTTAGATTATAAACTATATATTTTACGTGAGTTCATGTTGTTTTACTTTATACACTGTGCGCGCGCTGCGACAATAAATTATAAATAAATCGAATTTTAGCTCAAACATTTCCTAAAGCTAATCAGTTGTAAATGTCCATCCAGTGATTACTTTCTGTAAGTTTCATCAAAATATGTCCTGTGGTTCTTCAGCTATTTTGCTAACAGTCAAACACTGAGGTAACAGTAGTTCATACCTCCAGAGAGCAGGAGGCCGTGCTGCGACAGAGTGAGTCCGAGCAGATGAGGCTTCTGTCGGACACATGAGCTGGGAACGGTCGGTGGACCCTAGCAGCCGAAAGTGGTAATGGTCCATTTTTTCCATCAGAATGTATGGAAACGGTTATATCTCAGCCAAATATTGGTCTAAGAATATGGGAAAAATCCCTAAATATGTTGCTTTGCCGCATAAGTCGCAGGACATGAAAATTAGTTTTAAAAAACTGTGACTTATAGCCAGGAAAATACGGTATATGAGTGAGAAATACCCTGTGTGAAGACAAAATACCCATGTTTCATAATTTGTGTATGAACTTAAGATTGTAGAAATTAAAACAATTTGTTTGCAAAAATTGTGAAAAGTTTGAAAAGCTCATCATCCCACTTCTAGTTAAAAGTCAAAGTCAAAGTCAACTTTATTGTCAAAACTGCAATATGTACAGGACATACACAGGATTGAAATTGCATTTCTCTCTGTCCCTCGGTGCAACAGTAAACATTTAAACACTAAAACACTAAAACATTTAATAAACATAAGCATAAAATGAAATAATAAAAGTGTAATACTGTCCTGAGTTTTTGCATAGTAGTTTTTGCATAGTAGTAGTATGAAAGTATGAAAAGTTACACCAACACTAAAACACTAAACATTTAATAAACATAAGCATAAAATGAAATAACAAAAGTGTAATACTGTCCTGAGTTTTTTGCATAGTAGTATAAAAGTGTAAAAAGTATATCTATAAAATAAAATGAAAGTTCTGGCATTGACATTTGTAATAGAGTGACAAAGCAGCATATGAAGTTTATGTACACAGTATATGTATGAGGTAGTTGATATTGGTATAGAGGTAAAGTGGCATATGCAATAAGGCTAGTAAAAAATATATATATCAGCAGTAGTGTAGATGTAAAAAGTAGTGTAAATGTAAACAGTAGTAATAAATGTAAACAGTAGTATTGAATGAAAACAGTAGTAATAAATGTAAACAGTGAATTTAAACAGTAGTATAACTAGGCAGTGATGTAATACAAACAATAGTGCAAATATAAGAAGTAGTGCAAACTGAATGAGCACATGACCGTGAGTTGAGTGAATAACCCGTTTTGATGACACAGAGTCCAGTGTTAAAATCGTTGTGTTGTGTGGTGGTGTGTGAAAGTTTTTGTGATTAAGGCAGTACAAGTGGGAGGGAGGGCAGAGCAGGCAGAGAGTTTAGCATCCTGACTGCCTGATGAACAGAGCTGTCATTTAGTCTGCTGGTTCGAGCCTGGAGACTCCTCAGTCTCCTCCCTGAAGGCAACAGGCTGAAGCAGCTGTGTAGTGGGTGTGTGGGATCACCTGCCATGCAGAGGGCTTTCCGAGTGAGGCGGTTGCTGTGTAAGTCCTGCAGTGAGGGCAAGGAGGTGCCGACAATCTTCTCAGCTGCTCTCACGATGCGCTGGAGGCTCTTGCGGCAGGATGCAGTCATGCACCAAACCACACCGTGATGCAGCTGGTCAGGACACTTTCTATGGCACCCCTGTAGAAGGTGCACATGATGGGGGTTGAAGCTCCAGCCCTTTTCAGCTTGCGGAGAAAGTAGAGGCGCTGGTGAGCCTTCTTGGCCAGTGCTGCAGTGTTCCTGCTCCAGGACAGGTCCTTTGAGACGTGCACTCCCAGGAACTTGGTGCTGTCCACTCTCTCCACTGCGGTGCTGTTGATGGTCAGAGGGGCATGTTGGGCATCCCTCTTCCTGAAGTCCACAACAATCTCCTTTGTCTTCTCCACGTTGAGAGTGAGATTGTTGTGTCCGCACCACAAGGCCAAGCGGCTCACCTCGTTCCTGTAGTCCGTCTCATCGTTGTTGCTGATGAGACCCACCACTGTTGTGTCGTCCGCAAACTTGATGAAGTGGTTGGAGCTGTACGATGGTGTGCAGTCGTGTGTTAGCAGGGTGAATAGAAGGGGGCTCAGCACACATCCTTGTGGGGCTCCTGTATTCAATGTGATGGTGCTGGATGTGTTATTCCCGACCCGTACTGCCTGTGGTCTCCCGGTCAGGAAGTCTAGCAGCCAGTTACACATTGAGGTGTTCAGCCCCAGACTGTCCAGTTTAAGGATGAGCTGTTGGGGGATGATGGTGTTGAATGCTGAGCTGAAGTCGATGAACAGCATTCTAACATAGGAGTCTTTTGTGTCCAGATGTGTGAGAGCTGTGTGGAGGGCAGAGGAGATGGCATTGTCGGTTGAGCGATTAGGCCGATATGCAAATTGGAAGGGATCCAGGGAGGACAGATTTGATGCTTTTCATGACTAGCCGTTCGAAGCACTTCATCAGGATGGGGGTGAGTGCTACCGGATTATCTAAAATAATCATAAAATTAAGCCATGGTTGTGAAAGATTTCAATAAGGCCAGGGTAATCACAATTTTTATTTTTATTTTTTACAAAGTATTTTTACTGTGGAATATGTCTGAATTAATGCATTCCAAATAGGTTTTCTCACGTGTTCTGCCTAAATCACGTTGTCCGTGGGGAAATTATTTGCAATTTATTGAGAATTTCCTCTCAAACACTGTAGTGTCACCAAAAAGTCATTGCATGCGTTTCCAAATTCAGGTACAAATTTATATGTTGTTTTTTTATTATTTGTTCTAAATATGCAGGAGGAACAGAGAATCAAACATGGTGATGTAAATTGAAGACTAATATAATGCATCAACATCCTTCAGAACACAATGCTTAAAATGCATAGAGAAAGACCCAAAGTGGTTACAGTATTGAAGTTACATGCACTGCCGTGAAAAGATATTTCTTAGGGAGTTGTCTTGAATTCATATCGTAGGATGTGTTCCCTGGTGAATTGTTTGCTCGCTGTTGGAACAGTCAAAATAGATATTCCCCCTTGTCCTTACTCCAAATTTCAGTCCTTGTTTTAACCGCATATTTAATTAATCAGAATTCAGAAACTTCTGGAGGATGGGCTGCAAGTTCTACCTCACATATGTCTGCTGTAGACACACTCTCTCCCCCTTTCATCATAGCCTATTTAGGTCCCTATGGTACCCTATAAACAAAAGCATAAATCATCCACCCTTCTCCTCAACTACCTGAGTGAAAATTCATGGTCCCTCAGCTCCTCTAAATCATGGAGGTGAGTGCTCAGAGGGGGGAGACTGCAAGGCTAATACACACCATCTACGAATGCCATCAGCAGCAAGGACGATCCAATGATAAGTTAAAGATGTTTGGGGCTAAAGACAGCAGCCACAGAGGAAATGAGAACACATTTATAACTGCAGGGGGATTTGATCATTGTTTTAACGGTTTAAACTGAAGATGTGATACTTGGACTGAACCTGAGGCAGCATGAAGAGGGATGCCACCTTCCTGGTCCACTAACTTCAGTCCACTAACAATGGAGAGTTAGAGGAAACACACTTCCTTCCCGTCATAATGTGCATCCAGAAATATGTTGTAAGGGGCTGGAAATGAAGTGAGTATCCTGACACGTGTTTTGCAAACTGCTGACACTTTCTCATACACAATGTACCGTCTACATTTTATTTTGGTCCCATTTAGACTAAACCAAGAACCAACTTTTTTTTAGATTAAATTATGGAATAATATTAACAATGCACATTCAGAATCAAAACTAGCTTTGTTGTCTTTGCACCGAAGCGCAGCAAAATTACATTTTAGTACAACCCATCTGAGAGAAATATAAACAAACGAACAGACATGGGGAGACGGAGGTGACTGAGGCCGCCAGCCTCGAGAGACACATCCCTTTTTATTTCAGATAAGGAAAAAGAAACATGAGGGAGAGTGTAGGTGTAAAAAAATAAAAAATCTCACAATGTGTCCTAGATGTGATACAGTGTGAAAGTTGCAACAACAAAAAAAGACATCAGCACAGAAACAGCAACAAACTGATGACATCATAATACATGTATGCATGAGGAGACTGACCAGGGCAGTGAGTTGTCCGTGGAGACTGCCAGAAAGTTCCATAGTCCTCATAAAGATGGAACAGTGTCTGTCAGACAATTCAACTCTGACACAGAACCACAAATGTCCTTGGGATGGGAGCGATTGTGTTGGGGGGGAGCTTCTCGTTCACATAAACAACCAGGAGAAGTTGAGATAGCTGGTCAATTCAAGGCCAAGTGGGGAAGCCAAATTCAGATAACATAATTATTTTGGGTCAGGCAGCCTCTGTTTGAATTTCTAGGTCTTCTTTCATATTTCTGCTGGTACAACTCACTGACGATTCCAGACAGCCAAATTTTGTGGTCACACCACTGGACCGAGCTTGTAGCCTTCTCCGAGGTTGAGTCCTTCCCGCCAGTGAGTCCCTGGAGCCACAAGTGGCCTGCAATTCTCAGAAATCATGTCCAGCTTATGGCTCAGCTCATGCAGCGTCTGAGTCTGAGAGCTCAGTACATTCCTTAAGACAAGGATGGCAGCCTTAAAATTGCCAGAACCGCTGCCGCCGTCTTCCGAGTTTGTCAATATGCCTGAAACCCTCCAACACCAAAAAGCAGAAATCCAGTTATCATAAATCCAATTATGTACATGTCTTCTATACCTCAACAGATAATACAGACAGATACACCATATTCCACTGGCCCCAGAAATCCATAGTGTATCCAGCTGCGAGTGTCCCTTCAGGGCATGAGGGATCTCCTTTGCTCTGTCTTCTCGTCAAGCAAATTTTGTCAATTGTGTTGAGAGACCAGCTGACCAGATCCATCATTTACAATTCGGAGGATATGTAGTGAGAGGCTGCAATAGGAATCACAAGAAAAAGAACAAAGCAAGAGGGAGGCAGGAGTAGGAGGGAAAAGTGTCCATCCTTATCAAGAACAAGCAGGACAAAAAAGGACATTCAGAGTTCTCAAGAGGTTTATGGAACAATTGGTTTTATGTTGTGTTACTTTTCTTTTTTATTTACATTCTACATTTGGTAAATACTGAAATATATTAAACTATAAATTGAGTTCCTAAATAACTTTATTAAGTCACGTAGTTCTCGGACACTGGACACAGATGTAAACACTTCATATTACATTCATTGCCTACATTTCTCTTGTGATCGGTGTTTAATTCAGTTTAGTTTTCTGTTTTGATGTTTATTTATAACAGTTTCTATATTTTCTTTGTGTTTTTTTCTTGTGTCACGTTTCCTGTTGTCGTTTAGCCAGACGTCTCCAATTTCCTCATCAGCCCCTGTCTATTTAGTCTCCCAGTCCTCCCCACATTTGTTGTCTGGCATTGTGGTTTTCATGCCCTGTCCCATTTTCCTCTGTGTCTTTGATTTTTTTGCTGGCCCCCTTCACTGAGTGAAGAAAGGGAAGTGGAAATACCGTCCATCCATCTGTCCGTGTTATGAGCATGATAACTTGGAAAATAAGGGAGTTGTTGACTTCCATTTTGGCATGTGTCTGCATCTAGGCGTAAGACATTTTCCTTTCAAAAATGAAGTTGCTGTGTCAAAATCCAAGATGGCCACAATCATATATTTGAAGAAGACTTTTGGAGGAAAGATGAATCGTTTCTACAATTTTTTGTTTTGTTTTGTTTTTTGAATGTGCAGAGGACCAGGATTAACTTTTTTTTTTTTAGATTTTTCTACCTGGATTATCGAGCATGCATCAGGACATATATTAATATTAACAGGCCACCCCTATCATTTGAGGAAACTGTGCTTTCTAGTTTTTATATCGCCTTAAGTTATCATTTCCTCAAATGTTTGGGGTATAGCTGAAGTTTAATCTATGGCTTCCGAGGCCACCATTGACCACCCCCTGGCTCCATCATTGTGACTGGTAATGGCTAAAACTACTCCCTTCACTCGCCAAAATCTGTCACACTGTGCCACTTCGGACAAAAAAAAAAAAAACTATCTCTCTTGTATCTTATACCCAGTTAAATATCTTGCACCAAAAACAAGAAGGTTTACTTGCAATCTCTGTTCAATTTGTGCAAAATGTGCAGTCAGGTCTCTCTTGTAAATGAGTCCCAATTAGGCTCAATGGGATTAACCTGTACAAACAAAGGTTGAATGAATGAATGAAAAATTTCAGTTCAGAAAAACACATCTCAAAAACGGCAAACATTCACTGTTTGAATCCTTCAGTGATGGGGGATGTCAATGTACCACTTGTTTATTTTCTTGCCTAATTTGCTTGATATGTTACTCAATTCAAGATGAAGCACTTGGGTATAATTTCAGATGTTACAAAGTAAGAAGTGACATGCATAAATTTGTGGACCTAGTACAGAATAAAAATTTATTCTTTACTTCAAAACAGCTTATATGTATGAATTTTCTTTCAAATTTAATTGCCCTGGTCATTTTCATTTCATTAACCAACACTAAAATAACAATAAATTAGGAATGCACGATATTAGTGGCATGGTATCGGCCGATATTGGCATTGAAGTTAAATATTGGACATCGGCCATTCCATCAAAATAACTCACAGATATAAAAGGCGATGTTTATACTGTATATATAGTGCTATTTTTGTACGACAACCCACTGACAAAATTTGGCATTAGACATAATTCAAGTTGAAGTGTTACATTATTTTCAGCCTCTTTTTGGCATCTGCATTTGGTAGCAGGCCAAATTGACAAAAACCATGCAGAACAACGTAGAATTTTAATTCCATGGCAGAGAAAGCTATGTAGTCTCTGTAAGTAGGTCTAGGGCAAAAATATTGATATTGGTATTGGTTATCGGCCAAATAAATTTTAACATAAAGGAATATTGGATATCGGGCAAAAAATCCAACATTGTGCATTCCTACAATAAATATATGAAAGCCTTGTGTGAAGTGACAGATTGTTGATAATCTCACACAGCGTTTTAGCTTTTTTTTTCTGAGGGAGTTTGAACTCTTCATGACCATTCTATGTCAAAACTTGCTGAGGGACAGAAATGTAACCTGGAAGCTAAAGTCAAGGACGTGTTCAGTCCCAGCCACGCTGTAATAATAAATCAGCAGCTGCAATGTGCAAGCAAACAGAAAACTAATCCTTTGCACTAGTAAACACTAGCATTAAGGTTTCAGCATGGCTCTATGTTTACTAAGAAGGTGGGCCAGCTTTCCCGCTCAAAACCAGATTAGCCTCCTGATTTGTTGAAACATGTCTTTGATCTCAGAGCTGGTTCAGAGCAACAAACTCAATCTTAAACACAAATTTATTTTGCATCAAAGCTGCTGACAACACACCAGGGGATATGCGTTTGCAAAATTCTTGTATCTCACCTTTTTATGAGTCCAACAATTAAATTAATTCATTCAACCTTTATTTAGGCAGGTTAATCCCATTGAGCCTTGAGGACTCATTTAACAAAATAATTTTAAAAAAAGTATTCCAAAGATGATTGCTTCCCGGGAGGTTAGAGGAATTACAGCTGAGAGTTTGTTTTACTTTGTTGGACAGAACATGTGCCCCAATGTTTGCAGTGATTTTAAAGGTCCACTGACTTCATCTTTCTACTTTGCATGAAATGTTACAAGATATATATATATATATATAAGATATATATCTTGTAACATTCAACTATGTTTGTTTTTAATCGCAAAATGAGAAATATATTAAATTTTGCTTTAAAATTGATTTTAAATTTGGCGCCGTGTGTCGCCTCAGAAAATCCTGGTATTTCTGCACACGTCGTCTTTGACGTAGTGTACAGAGAGTCTACCGGTACTCGAACGCCCCTACAGCTCTGTGTTCTGGCAGTGTATTTTTCGCGTATTTTTTATTTTTTTTTTGTTTGTTTCTTGCTGGGTTAGAGGGTGTTACAACCGGGTAAACGTTTGGGCAAAGCGCAGTTTTCACTTAATCCCAAAAATAAGGAAACGTGAAGGATTTATCTCCATCCGAGGACTGAGCTGACAGCACTCCTTCCTCTGAGTCTGCTAGGATCTGCTGTCGAAGACGTCATGCTCCGATCACCTTTTGTCCGGTAAACAAAATATTCTATATAAATCAATTTGTGAAATAATGTCAGAACAATGTTAGAGTGTCTGTGTGTTGGAGCTTTTTTTATTTATTTTTATATATATATATACTGTATTTTGTTTACCGGACAAAAGGTGATCGGAGCACGGCGTCTTCGACAGCAGATCCTAGCAGACTCAGACAGAGGAAGGAGCTGCTGTCAGCAGTCCTCCGATGGAGATAAATCCTTCATGTTTCGTTATTTTGGGGATTAAGTGAAAACTGCGCTTTGCCCAAACATCTACCCGGTTGTAACACCCTCTATCCCAGCGAGAAACAACAACAAACAACAACAACAAACACGCGAAAAATACACTGCCAGAATACAGAGCTGTAGGGGCGTTCGAGCAGACTCTCTCGACGTTACGTCACAGACGACGTATGCGGGAATACCAGGATTTCCTGAGACGACACACGGCGCCAAATTTAAAATCAATTTTAAAGCAAAATGTAATACATTTCTCATTTTGCTATTAAAAACAAACATAGTTGAATGATGCAAGATATGGTGAGTG
Source organism: Garcialebias charrua (assembly GCA_038048925.1). Classification (NCBI taxonomy): domain Eukaryota; kingdom Metazoa; phylum Chordata; class Actinopteri; order Cyprinodontiformes; family Rivulidae; genus Garcialebias; species Garcialebias charrua. The sequence continues at coordinate 134 of JBBPBX010095858.1, read as the reverse complement.
CACACCTATTTCTCCAGCTCCCCGGGCGCTTTCGGGCTGCTCACTGCACCACCTGGTAGGTGGTTGGGTTAAATGCAGAGACGAATTTCGTCTGTGTATGGGAACATACGCAGATGACAGGAATAGACATTATT
>JBBPBX010095857.1:0-13129 GCA_038048925.1 Garcialebias charrua | reverse complement strand
TGGACCCTCCCTAGTAGAGGCAGCGCAGCTGACAGCGCAGTCTACTGGCTGTGCATTTTTCACGTTATTTTATTTTTTTTAATTTCTAATTAATTGCAATGGTTACTTTGTGTTGGGTCAGTGGGTGTTCCAGTCGGGTAGACGTTTGGGCAACGCGCAGGTTTCACTTAATCAAAAAAAAAAGTAAACGTGAAGGATTTATCTCATCGGAGAAGCTCACAGCAGCTGACTTTTCGGATCTGCTCTGGAAGACGTCGTGCTTTTGGCCGGTAAACAAAATATTCTACATAAATCATTTTGTGAAACAATGTCAGAACAATGTTAGAGTACAACTGTCTGTGTGTTAGAGCTGTTTTTTTTTTTTTCATTATTTAGCAACACCGTCTTGCTGTGGTTAGCTTAGCATCTCGCTAACGCGACAACGGCCTCCTCACGGTCTCGCCGGTCCTCCGGGACCGGCGGGGAGACCGCCCCAGTGGGGGAAGGAGGACGGGAGCCAAGTCGTGCGGGCGACGCGTCGGTCCCATGGGACGTGCCCCCGCGGCCGCGACGGATCCACGCCGTCCGACCTGAGCTCGCCGCGAGCCTCCGTGCGACGGACCCTCCGCTCCAGATGCTAACGACATGCTAACTTCCAACACGGTAACACTCAAAGTGCTGGTCCTGGTCCGTGTTCAGCCTGGACTGTTTGTGCTGGCTGTGTGTTATTTTAGTTAAACCTTTATTTAGCTGGTTAGATATGATTGAGACAGTTTACACATCTTTTTTGGATTTAAAGCTGTGAAGCTCTGCGCTGTGAAGCCGGTGTGCGCTCCTCGTAGTAATTAAATAATTAATGATATCAGAGTAACTACTTTGTGACAAGTTGTCCGCTTCGTCTGCCATGATTTCTTTCTCCAACTCATTTAACTCTGACCACTGCCAGCCTTGGTGAAGCTAGTAATGTATTTAGCTGTGGTAGCTCGAGTCTGTTTGTCCGCCATTTCTGCCTTTACGAGTGGCGAAAAACCCGGTATTGCGCAATACTCGCCACTGTGTGGGAACTATGTATTGTGTGGCTACTTGAATACCTTTCATGAGAGGCATAAGTAGCAATTAGTTTCCAAATGAAAACCCATTACAGTAATTACCCACTAAAGGTAAAGTTGTGCAGTTATCTAGGTGTAAATGATGCACACTGTATCTGCTAAACTGTCTGTATTGTTGTACACATGATGAGCTTTTTAATGCATTTCACTCACACACATTTTCATTTTTCACTCACTGACACAGCTATAGTACTTGTTGTAGCCCCATGTTACCAGCATAGTACAGTTATGTATCAGAATGTAGAAAGATGTGTAACTCTTAGAGTGTGTGACGTATTTTCACAAGTCCAAAAAATGTATTAAAAAAGTCAACTGTAAAAAGATTTCATTACTTGAAATAATACAATCTGCTGTCTGTATTTATTGCCCATTAAAACAAATGTTTTTTCATGGATAAAGATAATTGCCTGTTTAAGTGCAATTTTAGGGCACAGTTGCATTTATGAAGCAAAAGCCCATCTCTGTTGTCTGCTGGGGGCTTAATGGTGCAATTAATTTGGTTCCTTCTGTTCAGGAAACTTTTAAGAATAACCTATGGTTTTTTCTTCTCATGCTCACTAAACTGGATTTAATGAAGAAGATAAAGTGGTTTGTTGGGTGTCTCATAGTCTCCCAGCAGTCAGTTCATTTGACATTATTGTGGTGCAGCTGAATGGAGCCAGCAGTCTACAGTACCTTTGCTTGGCTCCATGTTGCCAGGCCTGCAGCTCCCTCCCAGGGCAGCTGTAATGAGGAACTATCATTTTTCCCCAGAAGGCCTAGCAATATAAGGACTCTCACACCGTCTCTATCAGTAAATGAGGTGGGCACCTATTGTCCATTTGCAGCTTCGAACCCACCATAACATAGATTATGTCATGTGTCCCGTTGTGTGATGCTGCTGTTCCAGTCTCGTCTGCAGTTGGCCCTCAAGGTGCCCAGACGGCTGACAGTGGCATTATTACTCTAGAATCTGCCTGCAGGGCTCACCTCCCCTGGGAGGCTAAGCCTTCAGACTGCGATGCCAATTGAAGGGAGGGGCTGACAGGGTCTTTATGACTAGACACTCTCCCTAAGGAACCCTCAGGAATAAATTAGCATGGCCACCACCCCTCTGGCATAATGTGATTGGACATGAGGGAGGTGGCCCCACCCCATCATCCCTCCCAGAGGACAAGTATACTCACTGCTCAGCCTTATCTTTGTTGAGCATTAAAATACATGATTGCACCTCCAGGGCAAGCACAAAATCTGTCCTTTGTGTGCATTCATCTCCGCATCCACCGAGTAATCATAGATCATAAACTCTGTAGATGAACCATCACAGTCTGAAGCCAGATAATGTTTGTGGGTTAATAAACATACTTGAGGGTTCCATGGCCATGATGTTGTAAATGTTATGTTTATTGTCTCCATAGCCATTTTCCTCCCTTTTTGTTTGGTGGCAAAATGTGATCCAACAGAGAGGGGGAGGAGTGAGAGCAAGGTGGAAGCGTGGATTAGTGGAAGATGTTGAACCCCAAACTAAAATACATAACCCTCAGGAGGTTCAGCTTCTCAACCTCAGCCTGCGTGGTCTGATAAGAGTGTTTCTTTATGTTCAGCTGGAGGGTAATTCAGACTTGCTAAAGGCTTTTAAAACAAGCCTAGCTGGTGTGTTGGTTATCATGAAATTTCATCGCCGTGTCGTGTATTTGGAGCAGAAACAAAGTCGTTACTGGTTACCCAAAAAGAATAAAGTTCAGCCGTTAAACAGTTTGGTAAATGCACATTTTTGTTTTGTGTTTTTCCATAAGTAGCAGCATAAAGGTATGTTCTATTTAATCAATACAAATCCCCTCCCCAGATGATACTGTCTGTGACCTCCAGCCAGCATTGCAGAAACTGCTTCACAGGAATTTGCTATGGTCTGCTCCAGCTGCTCCTATGCAAGTCAGACTCCCATCTGCCAATGATTACTGCTGTGGACCGTGCCCAGAGCTTTGCCGACAGTCTCTTTTTGATTAGTAATTATCCTGAAAAAAGGCGAGGGGAAACTCAGACACTCAGGAGAACACGGTTCCAACCTGTTTTTCTACCGAGTAAAATTCTGTCAGGGCAGGCAAAGGTTGTTGCGGTTCACTGGGGTCCTCAGCACCAGTTGGCTTTGATTTTCCCCTGCTGCCCAGATGTTGGGATTAGGCTCTGCGTTGGCCCATATGGTTCCACTTACTCTCCAGGGGAGGAAAATAAATGGTTTGTTTTTCTATTGTGGCCTCTCTCATTACGCACTTATAAAAGCAGCTTTTGAAGATTAGAAACTTGTGCCTGAGTTGAGCCAGATTTAAGCTGGCATGTTAGCCTGGAATGTGTGGCTTTTCATTTTAAGCTCATTTTACTGGGTTCACTTTTATACCAACAGGAACACAGATTAGTATCAGTACAGTACAGAATCCATTCATTCTTTTACTTTACTGCTGGAGCACGCAGAGGGAGGACTCGCTGTGCATTTCTTTGAAATGTAATAAGATAACCACCTAGCTTTCGACACTGTGGACCATAGTATCCTCCTCCACCGTCTTCATGTGGAGGTCAGTCTCTGTGACACTGTCCTGGACTGGTTCAATTCTTTCCTCTCCAATAGGCTGGAGTGTGTTAGTCTTGGCAATGCCACGTCCCAGACTGTCAGTAGCCGTGTTTCCATCAAGGTTTCTAGATGCGCATTTTGAAGCATCGCATCAGAAAAGCTGAATGGAAACGGCAAAATTCGAGTTAACTTCCTCTAATTCGCTCAAAAGTTGATACGCTCGCTTGAGGTGGTTTTTGGGGGTTTCGAAACAGAGCTGATGCGCAAAACGACAGATGGAAACAGATTTGCCGACTCATTTCTGCCGTAGCGAACATTCACGTCATGTGACTGATCAGCTGTTTCCGCTCCGGACAACATGTAACATCGCTAAAACTAGTTGGCATGACAGAATAAATACAACTTGCCCGATAGCAACACATTCCTGAAATATTCTCTCCATTTTGGCGAGATGTGTGGTCGGGTTCTGTTTTCAACCGCTACTTCCTGTTTACTGTATACATGCGTAACGCTGATGTCTGACGTAATGCCGCTTTGCGTGGCCTGGTTGATGCGCTTCAAGCCAGTTAATGGAAACACTTCTGATACGCATTAATTTGTATTTACATTTTTGCGAGATTTCAAAAATTAGCTCAAAATTCGAAATGAAAATAGATGGAAACACGGTTTGTGTCTCCTGTGGTGTCCCTCAAGGGTCAGTTCTGGGGGCCCTGCTATTTTCCCTTTACATGCTACCTTTAGGTCAAATTATTAATCAGTTCAACATTTATTTTCACTGTTATGCCGACGATACACAGCTTTACATCAGGACTGGAGCATCCTCATCATCCGCATCTCCATCTTCACTCATTGCCCTCTCTACCTGCCTGGAAGAAATAAGGGCATGGATGAATCAGAACTTTCTTCAATTAAACTGCTCCAAGACTGAAGCCATACTGATTGGCACCCCTCACCAGGTACAAACATCAACTATAACAACAATTTTCTTTTCTGGACAAGACATCCCCCTCTCCACCTCTGTTACAAATCTTGGAATAAAAATGGACTCTCATCTTACATTTGAAAATCACATTAAGCATCTGTTTAAAACCTGCTTCTTCCATCTTCGAAACATCTCCAGACTTCGCCCATCTCTAACTTTTTCTGATGCTGAGAAACTCGTCCATGCTTTTGTCTCCTCCAGGCTTGACTACTGCAACTCCCTGTTTATTGGAATCCCTGGTAAATACCTTCAGAAGCTTCAATATATTCAAAACAGTGCAGCAAGGATTTTATTGAGAGCTCGTAAATTTGAACATATTACACCCATTCTCCATAACCTCCATTGGCTTCCTGTCACCTACAGAATTCAGTACAAAACTGCTCTCATTACACATCAATGCTTACATGGAACTTCACCTGACTATCTAAAGGACATTCTTGTTCCATATTCATCCACCCGGTCTCTACGATCACAGAACAGTAATCTCCTTCACATTCCACAAACCAAATTAAGGACCATGGGAGACCGGGCATTCAGTGTGGCTGCCCCCCGCCTATGGAACTCCCTCCCTGACTACCTGAGAGCTCCACAGTCACTGGTTGACTTTAAACAAGGCTTAAAGGGGACCACATATTCAAAATTCACTTTTTAATGTTTTTTTTACTCAACTTTGGGTATTTACTTCATAAAAAAACAGTCCTAAGGCCAAAAAAATGCACCCAGTGGTTTATTTACTCTAAGTAGATTTATTTATCTTTGATAAATACACTTCGTTTCCCACTTCCTGCGGTTTGTGACGTCACAAACCGCAGCCAACCACCTCAAACCTGAGTCCAGCCCCTCACCTAGCAACCCCTGATGCTCCACCCACTTCAGTATAAAACACGTCACGGTTGCCGAGACGTTGAAACTGTGCACACACACACTCTCGCGGGGCGACAATCTGTAACGTACAGGTAGTCCCCGACTTACGAGCGAGTTCCGTTACGAGTTGCTCGTAAAGCGAAAATTCGTAACTTGGAACGGCCGCCACGTGTCTCGTAAGTCCGGAATTTCGCTCGTAAGTTGGAACGGTTTTGCTAGCGCGACTACAAACACTCGTTTTTCATCGAAAAACTGCTTACGAGTGCATAAAAATGATCGGAAACGTGTGTCCACATGTTTAGCTAACGAACTGTGGTGAAAAAACACAGAAAAATTCTGTATTTTTTGCGTTTTTTCCAAAAATTCGCCAGCTCGTAAGTCCGGAACCTCGTAGGTCAGAGTGCTCGTAAGTCGGGGACTACCTGTACAAGCACCACTGATCGATATACTTTTCAGATTAGCAATTTATTTAGTTTAAGAATACTTTTCACTTCATCAAAATCTAATCAAAACTTCAGCGTTCTAAATGTAGGTGTTGTATATGTTTCTTATACGATGAAGGACTGCTTTTGCATAACTGCCAGGTTGGCTTAGAGGTAATGAATTGGACTGTCACCCGAAGGACCGAGGTTCGTGTCACGGTCACGGCATTTGTTATATTTTTTTCGGAGAGATTTCATGTGTACAGCACTTTGTTGCAGCTGTGGTTGTTTTAAATGGCTTTATAAATAAAGTATAATTGTTATTTTTACGTTTTAGTTCAATTTTTAGCGATCGCTCTCAACACGCAGCCGGGAGAAATAAAACGAGCAGCAGACCGCCGGCGAAGACACCATCTGCGTGCGGAAGCTGCTGGGAGCTACTGGCGTTTGAGGTCCGGGGGTCCGGTCAGAGGTTGCCTCATGCGGATAAATTAACTGGAGACACTTGGTGAACTTGTGTGTGTGTGTGGACTGAAGCAGCGATCGCTCCCAAAAGCGCCGCATGCAACGAGCGGAGCTAGCACCGTCCGCTCGGAGGAGGAAAAGCTATCATTAGCCTGTTCTTGGTGCTTCCTGGCTCTGTCGGCGGTTGGGCGGGCGCTCTTGGCCGTGTCGTCCATGTTGGACTTTGTGTCTTCTTGGACGGCGGGCTAACTGCGGTTCGCAGGGGTCGTGGCGGCCCTGGTGGGTGTGGGCTGTTGGTTCTGCTGTTGGCGGCCCTCGGGGCCGTGTCCCTCTCTGGTCTTGGCTCAATGGTCTGGCGGTCGGAGAGGTGTTTCTTTCACCTCGCTCCTTGGGTGGACCTTGGCGAACTAGGGGGGGGTACGCAGGGTCAGCGGGGGAGCTGACTCGCTGTGGGAGCACTATTCCTGCAGATATTTTCTCCCCATCCCTCAACACGCACCTCCGCCCTCTTCATCTTAAATTAATACATGTAGGGAATTTGGGTCTCGGGTGTGCTGCAATGGTTTTAAATCTCTATTGTTCAGAGCACCTGGGACTCAATTTTATATACACTTTAGACATTCATTCATAAACATCTTCATAAAAGTCACATATAGGGAATGGAGTGAGCACTATGGCTATGGGTGGCGGGATGATATCAATCTCGCCCCCATGCCTATGCTCACTCAACATTATGCATCTAGACAATTAGGGCCTGGGTTAGAGTTGGAGTGGAGGGGAAACTGGTACAATGCTAGCCTTTGCTCCTTCTCTTTCCCTTTTAAGTACACTTTACAACAACACTCACCAACAGTACATTTGGGGACGGGGGTGTGTGTGTCGGGGTCTTGATTTGTTAATTTCATTTTTATTTATTTATGTATTTATTTATATATATATATTATTTATTTATTTTTCTCTTACCCCCCTGGTTGCCTGGCGGACATTCTGGGGGTGGGCCGTCAGGGGTTGTGCTGGGGTGTGGGGGGGTTCGGGGCCTGCGGGTTCGCCGTGGGCGGGGCTGGCAGTGCGCTCCCTCTGGGGCTGCTTGGACTCGGGTGTCCTGTCCTGTCCTGTCGGCGGGGCGCGGGGTGGGCCGGATCTTGGACGTCTGCTGCTCTCCACCCCAGAATGAATGGGCCTACCTCCTGGGTTTGGATGTGGGCTGCCCCATGTAGGGAGCAGGTACATGTCTTGGACCTAGGGGGTATAGAGTGTGCATCGGGATTATGAATGGAGCGTGTCGTTATTGTTTGTCTTTCTGTGACTGAGGGTGAGGATGAGGGTGGGTCTGAATGAGTGTGTCTGTGTATGAATGTTTAAGTGTCAGGCTGGGACTTGGACTGCCCCCTCTCTGATACTTCTGAGGCTACTCAGAGTTGCGCTCCTGCCACGTGGCCCCCTGGTGGGTGTTCCTCTGCCTGCGGGCGTGCTTGGGGCCCTCACTATCTGGGGCTGGGCGCTTGGGCGTTTGTCAGCTCGGCCTGGTGGCTGCCTGGTGGGGCTCGGGTCCTCTGGTCCTGTCGGGTCTGGACCTGAGGGATGGGCGTCCCCGGTGCCCGAGCCTCGGTGACCGGCCCTGGGGCTACGTCGGTACGGCGGGCTCCGGCGGGGGCTTGTGTATTTGTCGCTGTTGACACCGGGGGGTCATTGTGTGTGGTCCCTGGTGGGGTTCGTCCGGTTCTTCCACTTGGTCGGATCTGGGGAGTGGACGAGTGGCTCGTCCTGTTCGGGTGGTCCTGGGGACTCTGGGCTCAGGGTCCTTCCTGGGGTCTTGGGCTTTGATCGCCCCTTCGTCTGTCTCGGGCTTTGGGGGGACGGGTCTCTGATGCTTCACATTCGCTACTAAATGTTCTATTGGAGGAACCTTATTCACTTATGCATGCTCACAACCACACACAAATGGATGCAGGGATGTATATATAGATGTATGTAGATGGGTATATAACTGAATATAAATATATATGTATGTATATTGTATATATATTTGTAGGTATGGGTATGTGTATTTATAGAAATCTACTGCAAGGTCATGAATATTATCAGTCTTTATGTTTGTATGTTTAGTTGCTGTGTTCTGTCATGTGCTTTGTAGGATTGTGTACGGACGTTTGGTGTGTTTGCATTGTGCTCTTTCTGTGGATAATTGTTGTTTTGTTGTCTACTTTCTCTACTCTTTTCTTTCTTTCTTTCTCTATTAAAAAAAATAAAATAAAAAAAATACATATTGGAGTGAGAGGATAGCTATAAGGTGTGAAGGGAGGCCATCTATAAATGAAAAAAAAAAAGCCTCTTAGCACCTTTCTAAAAAATGAATTGGGATTGTCATCTGACCCTTGCAAAACACTCTGTCAGAATTCGAACCTTACCCCATTCGTGACCCAAGGCTGGAATCATGAAAAAACAGTTATGAAAAAAATGACAAGATTGATGTGTTCCGCCCTCCCCCCAAAGTTGACACCTCAAATCAGGGGTCCCTAAACGCTTTCGGCCCCGAGTTAGGAACTTAAACAGTTTTGGCCCCCAAAACTGCATTTTCTGAAAATATTTTGTAAATTTGGACTTCTTTCCATGCACGTACATGCACAAAATTCTCACACTCTTTTATGGCTTACGCCATGTACATGTGATTCAAATCTGGAGTCTCCAGGCCTTTGGAATCCTGAGTTATGATTTTTTTTCTGTAACACTATTTTTCACAAAAAATACACCTGACCGGCCTTTGCGGGGCCGTTTGGGGGTCTTACGGTGCTTGTAAAAAGCCCAGATTTTTAGGGTAGATGTGGCATATCCTGGTATACATCTCCAGCAAATTTGGTGCAGTTCCTTACTTCCTACTTTAGATACAGGCTGCAGAAGTTGTAAAAAAACGGGTGGGGATTGTCCACAGGCCTCCGCTTGTTCAAAAGTTAATTAAGGTACCTTAACTTTGACCTAGCACCACTAAATGCACAGGATCTCTTAACACTATTTTTCACAAAAAATACACCTGACAGAACTTTGCAGGCCGTTTGGGGGTCTTACGGTGCTCGTAAAAAGCCCAGATTTTTAGGGTAGATGCGGCCTATCCTGGTACCTGTAAGTGTGGCCTCCGAAGGCCTTAATTTATAAATGTTTATATCTTCCTCCAGAAACAATCAAACTACTCCAGATTTTCAGGGTGTCATCACCTAGGAGTCCTTCTCTATCCCTGAAAATATTGTGTCCCTAGCTACTTTCCACAAAGAATTACGGCCATCTATATGTTGGCCTGACCTTATGACCTTTTCACTTTGGATAGACCTAGACCGACTTAGGAACCTTGCAAAGGGCTGAAAGTCACAAGTACTGATTAACGTATCATCCTGAATGCGTTCTGTATGTTTGAGGTCAATACGCATTTTCCTTGACCTTTTGACCTTTTTTATTTGGAGACACCTAGACCCCCTTAGGAAGGTAGCAAAGGGTTGAAACAGGTATCTTTGAATTTCCCTTGAGCAGACCTTTCCAAGGGTATGTAACCCATATTTGTACGACCTTCCTACGCGACGCCGTGGGCCATACAATTCACATTGCTATTTCCATTTTGCAAAGTATTGACCATGCCCGTCTCGTGCCTTTCCATGCCCATGGCCGTGTCCCTCTGGTACCGTTCTATGCCCATAGGCATAGAGCGGTACCAAAGGGGCATAGTCATGGGTATCAGAAGGCACGAGACGGGCACGAGCCATTCACATAGGTATTCACATTATAAAGTATTGGCCGTGCCCATGTGGTACCGTTCTATACCCATGGGCATAGAACGGTACCAGAGGGGCACGGTCATGGGCACCAGAAGGCATGAGACGGGCACGAGTCATTCACATAGGTATTCACATTATAAAGTATTGGCCATGCCCATGTGGGACCGTTCTATGCTCATGGGCATAGAACGGTACGAGACAGGCACGGTCAATACTTTGTGATATTGAAATACCAATGTGAATTGATAAAGTATTGACCGAGCCTATCTCGTGCCTTCTGGTACCCCTTATAGTAACGTATGGGTAGTACTCCTTATGATTGTCTGGTGCCCTTTAGGGTTACATTGTGATGTATGGGCCGTACCCCTTATGACTGACTTGTGCCCCTTAGGGGTACATTGTCACGTATGGGCCATACCCCTTATGGTTGACTTATGCCTCTTAGGGTTACATTCCAACATAAATTGCTATGTCCCAAGGATCCCCGAAATACAAATTTTACCATCAAAACAGATAACCACACATAGTTTTAAATCCCAAATCCAACCGTCTTGGTCCCGTTGCTCAACAATGCTCCTGAAAAAAGTTGGCCCTGTAGGGGTCCCAGGCCCCTGCATCTGACATATGTTAAACAGAGCCCTGAGACGTGAAGATCCATGTAGGTTTGGTGGAAATCGGACAGACGGTTAAAAAAATATCAACCCTAGATTTTTAGGCCTTTTCCAACATTTGGGGAGCCGCTACGGGGGACCCAGGGGTCCGAGGCACATGGGACCAAGTCGTACGCATTCAGCTTGAGCCCGAGAACAACATACTCAAAAATAAGCCTCTTAGCACCTTTCTAAAAAATGAATTGGGATTGTCATCTGACCCTTGCAAAACACTCTGTCGGAATTCGAACCTTACCCCATTCGTGACCCAAGGTTGGAACCATGAAAAAACAGTTATGAAAAAATGACAAGATGGATGTGTTCCGCCCTCCCCCCAATGTTGACACCTCAAATCAGGGGTCCCTAAACGCTTTCGGCCCCGAGTTAGGAACTTAAACAGTTTTGGTCCCAAAAACTGCATTTTCTGAATATATTTTGTAAATATGGACCTCTTTCCATGCACGTACGTGCACAAAATTCTCACACTCTTTTATGGCTTACTCCATGTACATGTGATTCAAATCTGGAGTCTCTAGGCCTTTGAAATCCTGAGTTATGATTTTTTTTCTGTAACACTATTTTTCACAAAAAATACACCTGACCGGCCTTTGCGGGGCCGTTTGGGGGTCTTACGGTGCTCGTAAAAAGCCCAGATTTTTAGTGTAGATGCGGCCTATCCTGTTCTACATCTATAGCAAATTTAGTGCAGTTCCTTGCTTCCTATTTGGAGATACAGGCTGCAGAAGGTGTAAAAAAACGGGTGGGAATTGTCCACAGGCCTCCACTTGTTCAAAAGTTAATTAAGGTACCTTAACTTTGACCTAGCACCACTAAATGCACAGGATCTCTTAAGCACAACAGTTTCTACCAGATTCTATAGTTATCTGGCTCTGGTCTATTCCTGTGGCCCGTGGCAGCCCGATGAACACAGACCTAAATGCAATGTAAGTCAATGGACAATGTAAGTCAATGGGCCTACAACTCCAATTTTGCGGGTTAATTGTGGGGCAAAGGAAGGGGTCATCAAGACAAGCTTGGGCTCATTCTCTTTGTCTTAAAAAGACCTTTCCAACGGCATCAAGCTTGCCCAGATCGACGGTTCCTATGCAAATCACGGGGCCCAAACGCACTCTGAGGTTTAAGGCCCAAGGTCGCCTCATTTAACGTACAGCTGGTGACCGTCTGGTTCCGTTTTGTGACCCTTTTTCTTGCAGACCTCAGGGTGCAATTTTTGGGGTTCTAGGGGTCCAGGAGTGAAAAGGTCAAGAAAGATGGGGCTACTTTTCATGCTCTAAAGCTGTCCTTGGAGGCCAAACACAGTTTGCTGGAAATTAGCCTTTACACACCCAGTTCCGGAGCCAAACGCACTCCCGTGACCCCCTGGTGCCGTTCCATGTACCAGACGCAGAAGGTCGAAAACGAAGCCTGAGAGAGGCTTCAAGGGGTCTTACGGACCATAGGAGTGGCCTATGGCTAGGGATAGGAGTGGGTGCTCTGGAGCTACTAGGGATAGGAGTGGGTGCTCTGGAGCTGTTGGGGATGGGAGTGGGTGCTTTTGATCTGGAAGTATGGGTGGGAGTCCTTGAGTTAGTGCTGGCAGTGGTAGGACTGCTACCTTGCTCCTCCTCCCCAGTCACCTGAGAGGAATGGATAGGGAGAGAGAAAGAGAAAGAGAACCTTTGATGGAGATATGCATTAAGTTAAATAAGTAAAAATTGAAATGGTGACATGTTTACTAGAGCTTCACTGCTGGACTCAGATCCACATCATGCGGAGTCTGTTGGCTACCATGTCCGTTCATAAAATGTGCTAACGATGACTAAAAGTGAGGTGCTTACCCTTTCACGATGTCTACGCACTCGGGAGTTCCACAAGATGGCTGGGGGGAGAATGAAACTGCTTCTCCCACCTCTTGCTCTCCTATCTCAGCTAGGATCAGAGTGGGGTCCTCTATATCAAAGTTAGATTGCATTTCTGGGTCCAACCTAGATACTCGTAGCTTTGCAAGGAGCTCCAGAGCTTTAAGGGACTTCGCTTGACCTAACATCCTGGCCCGCTCCTCAACAGACAGCTCGCAGTGTGTATCGTTGATATGCCTGTCCAAATGTTGCCCAAGCTTGTATGGGCACCCTAGCATAGGGCAGGGACAATGGTTGGCGAGCATTGATGTGACCTGATACCCAGTTGACCAGAATTTTTCTCTCCTCCATGTTATTAACTTTATGTGAACCCTTCAGGTGATGACTGATGTTGCTTAGCAAGTTGTGGCACATGGGGCACCGTATGTCATGTGTCATTGACATTTTCTGAAACAAAGAAAATAAATATCATGTAGGACCGTTCTATACCCAT
>JBBPBX010095856.1:0-13129 GCA_038048925.1 Garcialebias charrua | reverse complement strand
AAAAGAACCATGCTGCTAACAACAACAGAACTGCTATCAACAACCTTGCCCCTCCTTATCTATCCGACCTCCTACAAATCTCCATCCCATCACGCTCTGTCAGATCCTACTCTTCGCTACATCTCCATGTACCCTCTGCCCGCCTCTTCACCATGGGGAGCAGGGCCTTCACCTGCTCAGCCCCTCACCTCTGGAACGCTCTACCACCAGACCTTCGAAACACCACCTCCCTTTCTCTGTTCAAGACAGCCCTGAAAACACATCTCTTTAGACTAGCTTATCATTAACTTACTAAATGTATTTTATATTATTTTGTATTTTATATTCTTTATTTATTTTATATTTCAATTTGTTCCTGCTGATGTTTGAACTGTGTTTGTTTGTTTTTACACAATCTCTGTGATAATGTTTCTTGCTGTGAAGTGTCCTTGGGTGTCCTGTTAGGCGCTTTTAAATACAATGATTATTATTATTATTATTATTATTATTATTATTATTATTATTATTATTATTATTATTATTATTATAACAGTACCATGTTGCTAGAAGAATCTCACTGCTAACAGGACCATGGTGCTAACAGGACTAAACAGCTCACAGATCCACACTGCGAACAGTACCATGGTGCTAAAAGAACCTCACTGCTAACAGGACTATGCAGCTCACAGATCCACACTGCGAACAGCATGGTGCTAAAAGAACCTCACTGCTAACAGGACTATGCAGCTCACAGAACCACACTGCGAACAGTACCATGGTGCTAAAAGAACCTCACTGCTAACAGGACCATGTTGCTAACAGGACCATGCTAACAATACTAAGCAGCTCACAGATCCACACTGCTAACAGTACCATGGTGCTAAAATAACATCACTGCTAACAGGACCATGGTGCTAAAAGAACATCACTGCTAACAGGACCATGGTGCTAAAATAATATCACTGCTAACAGTACCATGGTGCTAAAATAATATCACTGCTAACAGTACCATGGTGCTAAAATAATCTCACTGCTAACAGGACCATGGTGCTAAAAGAACATCACTGCTAACAGGACCATGGTGCTAAAATAATCTCACTGCTAACAGGACCATGGTGCTAAAATAATATCACTGCTAACAGTACCATGGTGCTAAAATAATATCACTGCTAACAGTACCATGGTGCTAAAATAATCTCACTGCTAACAGGACCATGGTGCTAAAAGAGCATCACTGCTAACAGGACCATGGTGCTAAAAGAACATCACTGCTAACAGGACAGCGCTGCTAACAAGACTATGCAGCTAACAGAACCACTTTGCTACACTACCATGCTGCTAAAAGAACCTCGGCTAACAGAACCACTCTGCTAATAGGACCATGCTGAATGATGAATTTCTTTTTCACTTCTGGTGTGTTGTTTTTGTATTTTTGTTGCATGCTTTATTTTATTAATTTTTTTAACGAGTTGAGATGGTTCTTCTCATCCTGAACATTTCATTGCTTTGTTGACCTTGTGTTGGGATCAACCTGCCCAAATAAAGCTTGAATGAATGAAAAGTGTTGATGTGCATACGACAAATAAACCAAACCTAACCTAAATGAAGACGGGCAGATTTGGACCAGTAGACTTTTAGATCGGAACATGACGAGTTCCCTGTCGGAGGAGACTTCATGTGCAGGATTCACAACACATCTAAGGTCCTCCTGAAACGGGTTGGAGACGCCAGCAACAACTCCGTGACCATTCTGAGAGAAACCTTGAGGCACCATTTTTTGAACATGTACAAAACTCAAGTAGATCATGTGCGGTGGATGGGTGACGTTAAAATGACGAGACTGGTTTGTGCCTACTAGCCACTGGCTGGACTTCAACTCCCCAAACCAAATGACTTGATGTGAATAATATACAACTTTACAAATTATTATAACTCAGGTAGTTTTATAGATAATGAGCTGAAATTCTGTATGATGGTAGCTGAGAGTCATCCCCAACACATACTCTGAGTGTTAACAGACTCCCTGAGTTCTTGCAACGATGTGTGCAATCAAGCATAAAGCTGTGACTGAAAATGCTGCCATTTTTAAAGATTTTAGGTTTGAACTTTGGACAGAAAGGTATAATACGCCAGACCTATCATTCATTACTACCGTTACTTCTATAATACAATGCAAATGTTATCCAAATTAATGGAGGATAATCAGCAAAACAAAATCAGTAAAGAAGTTTCACGGTATCCGTCTCTCGTTACAGATATTAAAACAACCTCTGACTTGCTTTTTCCTGAATGATCTTTAAAAGAAAGCGCTCAGGTTTTCACCCGTTCAGCTCATAAAACCCTCGTTTCTTTACATTTTAATTTCTGCTTCCAAAACCGTTTGAGGAACAACAACCCCATCATTTCACCAAGAGTGACTCTCCAAAATGGACTCTCATCTTACATTTGAAAATCACATTAAGCATCTGTTTAAAACCTGCTTCTTCCATCTTCGAAACATCTCCAGACTTCGCCCATCTCTAACTTTTTCTGATGCTGAGAAACTCGTCCATGCCTTTGTCTCCTCCAGGCTCGACTACTGCAACTCCCTGTTTATTGGAATCCCTGGCAAAAACCTTCAGAAGCTTCAATATATTCAAAACAGTGCAGCAAGGATTTTATTGAGAGCTCGTAAATTTGAACATATTACACCCATTCTCCATAACCTTCATTGGCTTCCTGTCACCTACAGAATTCAGTACAAAACTGCTCTCATTACACACCAATGCTTACACGGAACTTCACCAGATTATCTAAAGGACATTCTTGCTCCATATTCATCCACCCGGTCTCTACGATCACAGAACAGTAATCTACTTCACATTCCACGAACCAAATTAAGGACCATGGGAGACCGGGCATTCTGTGTGGCTGCCCCCCGCCTATGGAACTCCCTCCCTGACTACCTGAGAGCTCCACAGTCACTGGTTGACTTTAAAAACGGCTTAAAGACTTTTCTTTTTAAGCAAGCCTATTCTGCCTCCACATGATTTTATCTTTGATCTTAGTTGATATTATTATTGATTTTACTTGATTTTATCACTTGTTTTATTTGATTTTTGCTTTTGTTGCACTTTGTAGCACTTTGAGATTTTTATTAAAGGTTCAGTATGTAATTTCTGGAACACGCTGGAACTTAGGAAAATTTTGAACAGAGACACGTTTCTGGTCCCTCCCCCTCAGAGCCATATATGGCTCTGAGGCTTGCTCTTGCCCTTGCTCTGCTGAAATTCAAATTCAAGCTCTGTTTTTATTGGCTGGTTACAAACTCTGTTTTTATTGGCTGGTTAACGGTGGGTCACTGTGGCTTTTTAGAAATGCTTTTAGAGAAGCAAGGGGACAATAGTTTTTTTCAGAGATTACTTGTCTAAAATCAGTATGTCAGGAGGTAGTGACAGAGTGAAGAAATATGTTAAAAATATATTGTTAGAAAAGTTACATACAGCTCCTTTAATGAAAAGTGCGTTATAAATTAAATTCATTATTATTATTATTACTGAGAGGCAATAGCCTACTGTGAGAAGAGTCAGAGTATTTAAAAAAAACTACAACTTGTAGCAACTCCATTAGTTTAATCCAGTGACTTATATATATATTAAAAAAAAACTTTTAAGGTGTTTCGAAACAAAACTACCTCGCCCACTTGGAAAAGACCTTTAACCTTGTGCGTAAAAATCAACCACTATAGGAATTCTTCCTTTGGGGGAATATTTAAGCGTTCATCCTATAAACCAGTTTACACACCAAACATTTATTTATTATTCTTTTCCATTAACTCAACTCAGAGTATTTTATGACTTAAAGCAAATAAAGGGTGATTTTGTGACCCCTCTTATTTACCTTCCCAGCAGGTAAATAGTAGCTAAGTGAATTCATGTTTTCAGTTTTATTTATTTAAAATTAAAAGTCGTTTTTTGCCACTTCCCCGCATGCAGAGCGCGTGAGACTCACCCAGTATGAAGCAGAGGCGCGTCTGTTTCTGCAGAACCGATCCACCGGCGCGCGCCTCCATCCTGGCGCTCCTCAAATGAGTGAACTTTTGGCAGAAAGGATCCAGGAGGTGCTCAGCGAGGAGGTGCTGACATCATGAAGTAGTGACCGCGTGGGGGGTGGGAGATCCACGGAGCAGCCTCCACCTCGGGAGGGGAGACCCGACTCGTCGTGGTTCCTGCTGCACCGCACCTCTCCGGACTCCGGAGTCCTCCTTCCTGTCACCGATCCGAGCGCAGGACACACACCGAGTCCTGAGGTTGGAGGGCGGGAGTCCCGGAGGGCACGTGGGGAAACGGTGGCGGGATTGGAAGTGTGCCGTGCGCAACGGGACGCGCGCCAGCCCGGGACGCGTGGAGCGGAGCTGTGAAGGGGAGGGGGAGACACTGCAGGACACAGAGACATACTGGGTGTCTGTTAGCAAAATATCTCCTGAGCTACTGGACGAATTTTATTGAAACTTGCAGAAATGAATCACTGCATGTTCATCTACAACTTTTTTTTAAATTAAACTATTGAACATAGCCTACAGAACAAAAGAACACAATCAGAACAACAAATGACAATCTCAAATTACAATGATACATGTTCATCTACAACTGATTTACTTTTGGAGTCAGTAACTGTCCTTAATCACATAAGTGGAAATATTCCAATCAGTTTGATGTGCTGAATGATCCCCATGTATATATTACATTTAGCCGTTAACTTATGTATAGGGCTCAAAATAATGCATTACCTTTAAATATCCAAATGCACTTTGTTAAAAGACAAAGTTGTTATAATCTTAAGGGGACAGAGTTGTTTGTAAAACCACAATTCAGAACTAGTTTGAAGGGACGTTCTACCTCAATCCAGGGAATTAGATTATGGAATGGCTTGGAGAATGTAGTTAAAAATGCCAAGTCAATGTTTACATTTAAAAAAATGATCAAAACAAATGTGTTAAAAAAAATATATGAAATAGCGTAATGTGTATTGTATTAGTTAGAAAATTAGAAAGAGTTAGTCATTTTGTACTGTTGGTTGAAGATTATTATTGTTTAATCTGATTGTTGGAAAAAGTTGGTTGAAGATTATTATTGTTTACATGGTTGATTATTGTTGTTTAATCTGATTGTTGGAAGTAAGGGGCAGATATAATAAGATTTATTCTTCTTTCTGCTACCTTTCATTTTTTTACATTTTGTACACAATCATTTATGAGATTGTCTTGTATTGTTTCTTTTGTAAAAAAAAAAAAGAACAAATTTAATAAACATAAACATAAACTCTGTTTGCAAAACGTCATAAGCTATTTAAATATTTTTCAAATAGCTATCATTTGGACATCTTGAGATAATCCAGTTCAAGATGGTTCCCACAACACAAAATAACTTTAACGGTCAGTTTTACCCAAATGGACTAATGGACCCCTTCCGTCTTTTTTCAGGCTACCGGTATTTTAAGAATTTATATGTGAGGCCCAAATCATAACACTTCCACCCCTGTGCTTGACAACTGACGTGCTTTTTTTTGTTTTCTTTGTTTGTTTGTTTTCTTCTCCAACATGTTGTGCATCATAACCAGATATTTTTTGGTCTCAACTCAAACCTCATTATTCCACAAGTTTTATATAAGGTGCACAATTGCACACTGCTTGTCTTTCTCTTTTCCAGACAAACCATTTTTTTGTGTGTTTTTCCTAAACAAACTTTAACTTTTAACACGATGCTTCCATTGAGTCTCGTGTTTTTAGCAGTTGTGCAGATAGCTTTCTGTGTAACTATGGCCATTAAACTGTTTATAAATGGCCTTATAACCCCTCTGATGGACAGCTGATGTCTTTGCACGTGATGCATGTGCATGCGTTAACATAATATATGCGCACACTTGTGTGTTTCTGTTTAAGAATATTAGCATTCAAGTGTGTGATTTTTATTGATTTAATTTAACTTTAGAATTGTTTGATGCCAGAGAAGAATTTCAACTTTAGGTAAAAGAAATGGACCCTGAAGTTATTTTGATAAGTGCCCACAGTTGCTACTGATAATTAATCGTTGTTTTTGACGCTCAGCACTTTGCTGCCTATATTTCCTGTGGAGATATTAAAACAAGCTCTTATCTGTGCAAAATTTTGAAAACAAATTCATTTTGGGCTCGTGTATTTGTTTGCTGAAGTCAAAAACAGTGTTGTGTTCAGTTGCTGCACTGCTGATTTGACATAAATGTTCATTTTGGAGTTTAGGTTGTTTTTAGTTGTCAAACACTGCCCTCTAGTGTTCATAAGGAGTTCTGTAGTTTATTTGGCTGATGCAGCTTTGTTGTTCACTGTAATTCATTTTTACATCTGGTACAAATCATGATAAAAATTACATCAAAGTCAATTTGAGTCACTTTGTTAAATAAATGGCCACCTTAATGTGTAACTGCACATTTCCTGTGAGATGTTCTTCCCCCAGTATAACGGAAGGTATAGAAAACAACTTAAAAATGTACTTTTATTACATGCAGCACAAAAACTGCATGTAAATTTGTATTTGTAAAAATATTTTGATTTACATTAAAATTAAATAAAAAGGGTCAGTTTTCATAAGATTAGCTCTTCTGCCACCTTTCATTTTATTTTATTTATATNATATATATATATATATATATATATATATATATATATATATATATATATATATATATATATATATATATATATATATATATATATATATATATATATATATATATATATATATATATATATATATATATATATATATATATATATATATATATATATATATATATATATATATATATATATATATATATATATATATATATATATATATATATATATATATATATATATATATATATATATATATATATATATATATATATATATATATATATATATATATATATATATATATATATATATATATATATATATATATATATATATATATATATATATATATATATATATATATATATATATATATATATATATATATATATATATATATATATATATATATATATATATATATATATATATATATATATATATATATATATATATATATATATATATATATATATATATATATATATATATATATATATATATATATATATATATATATATATATATATATATATATATATATATATATATATATATATATATATATATATATATATATATATATATATATATATATATATATATATATATATATATATATATATATATATATATATATATATATATATATATATATATATATATATATATATATATATATATATATATATATACAGGTAGTCCCCGAATTACGAGCGCTCTGATCTACGAGGTTCCAGACTTACGAGCTGGCGAATTTTTGGAAAAAACGCAAAAAATACTGAGTTTTCATGTGTTTTTTCACCACAGTTAGTTAGCTAAGCATATGGACACACGTTTCCGATCATTTTTATGCACTCATAAGCAGTTTTTGGATGAAAATAGAGTGTTTTTAGTCGCGCTAGCGAAACCGTTCCAATTTACGAGCGAAATTTCGGACTTACGAGAGACATGGCAACCGTTCCAAATTACGAGATTTCCGGTTTACGAGCGCCTCGTTGTAACGGATCTCGCTCGTAAATCGGGGACTACCTGTATATATATATATATATATATATATATATATATATATATATATATATATATATATATATATATATATATATATATATATATATATACAGTACTGTATATATATCTTGTTTAGATTTTTAATTGTCATGTCAATTCATTGAAATGAATAAAATGTATTTAAAAAAAGTGCTTTTGTTTATTAGTATCCAGTTTCACCCTGTTCAGATCAGTATCAGTTCACCACTTAACAACTCGTAATATGCTGAAATATCATCAGAAATGTGAAATTTGTTAAGAATAAAACAAGAAATGCATAATTTTTTAACTGACCGTGATCTGTTCTTGTATAGCTATGAACCTTGTATTTGAAATATGTTTTATCACTTAATGAAACTAAAAATAAAAGTCTTTCAAAAAGAAAAAAATTATGCTGCCATGATTCAACTGCAGTTTGCTTTGAGCTCAGTGTCAATTAATCGACAAATATTTTTAATTTATTATCCAGCTCCCTTCTAAATGTTTTTGTGTAATTTAATGTCAAAGCTAGCCTGGTTAAAACCAGACCCTTGTCCTTCATACAAAGCGAAGTGAAGGACAAGGGTCTGGTTTTAACCAGGCTATGTCAAAGCTTTAAAGCCGGTCAAACCATCTGCTGACAAACTGTCCTAACTCGAGGAATTCGGTTCTTCCAGTCATTCGGAAGGATGAGATATTCACAAAAGTAAAAATGAAGTCGCTGATCTTCAAGTAATCTGCAAATTATAAAACCCAAGCTTGATGTGACACAAACTGTCATAAATCCTTTGATAAATGCAAGACAAAAACATGGATTAGAATGTATAATTAAACCAAGTTTAGACATTTAGATTCTAAGAATCTTATTAAAATCTTTTATTACACCCTGCCTAAAGACAATGGCTAAAATGTTTTTACCCATTAAAACCCATTAGAGTCTGGTGTTGTGTTTCAAAGCCATGCAAACAATAATTTTCTCATCACTTTTTATATAAAGAGAGGATATTCTCAAATCCCACAACAGACAAACACTTCAAGAACTTTCAAAAATACACTGCATCATGTCTAAAGAACTTTGGGGGTTTATGCTGATAAGTAAAGAGTATAATAAAAAATATATCAACAATCATTAAACTGAAGCAAAGAAACACTTTAATTGTCATGAACAAGTATTTATTACACATTTGAGTAACATCGATCTACATCTACACCTCTAGATGCAGGAAGAGGGCCACCTGCATCATGAAGGACCCCACTCACCCAGCACACACACTTTTTGTCCCGCTCCCCTCGGGAAGGAGGTTAAGAAGCATTAAGTGTAGAACCACTAGACTGAGGAACAGCTTCTACCCTGAGGCTGTTAGACTCATGAATATCTAATAATAGATAATCACTGTGGAAAAAAATCACATCATGTTGCTGCTGATTTGTTTCATGTTGCTGTGTTCATTCGTGCTCATCTGCTCATACAGACTCATGTTCATGCTGCTGTTTGGCGTATTATTTTTAAGCAATTAGTGCTTAGTGGATACAGTATTTAGTTGATGTTTTTCTTGGTTCATATATTTTTCATTCAACCTTTATTTAAACAGATAAGTCACATTGAGCCTCGAAGACTCATTTACAAGTGAGATCTGTTGGACAGACAATAAAAGTGGTGAAAAATGACACATAGGGTTTGGAGACAAAAAAATTCCTAACACATTTTTGACCTCTGCTTGAAGGTCAAAAATGTGGTAATGAAAAAAAATTCTCGCACACAAGCCCATAATGACGCCGACATTACGCAGAGTGTGTGTGTGTGTGTGTGGGGGGGGGGGGTTACTCAAAAGCGGTTGAGCAGCCAGTCCCGCAGAGGCGCTGCAGAGTAAAAACACTCAGTTCATATACAGTAGTTCCCTCTGGAGAGATCTAAGAATCCAGAGTCCTGAAATGATGACAGAATGTTTATTCAGCTGGGCTCCTCTGAAAAGTCTGTGGAATTCCTTAGCATAAGGTTTGGAAGGGGTGAGAGCATTTTCTACAGGCGTGTTGAAATAAGACGGCCTGTCAAGACCAGTCAGGGAGCCGAATGTCAGATAAACCCAATTGTTTTGGGAACAGGCAGAACTTTAATGACATTTACCTTCAGTCTGTGTCAGTCCACTCGCTTCAGAAATGTTCAAATTCAAAATAACCGTACCAATGGAACGTGCCTGAGAAAATCCCCGAGATGTAATCCATTCAGCCAAAAGTCTGGATTCTCGAGACATGAACCAAACCATCATGTAAGGCAGGCAGCCTGACCAGGTCCAGATTTGCTGCAGACGTCTTCCTTGTATGTTGATAGACCAGAAACAAGCTAAATCCAAAAAGCAAGAACCAGTTATCATAAATCCAATTAAAAATGCCACAGATAACAGCAGATAGACACATCATCAAGTCTTCCAAGTCGATGAGATATCCAGCTGTGTGCATGCCAACAGGGCAAATCGGCTCGCCTACAGCCTGTCTTCTCTTTGAAGAAATGTTATCAGTTGTGTTGAGGGACCAACTGACCAAATTGAAGTCCATAGTTATGATTCAGAAGATTTTGTAGAAGAGAGGCTCTCAGACAGTTTCACAGACAAGACAAAGCAAAAGCAAAGCGGAGACCGAGAGGAGACGTCCGCCCTAGAGAAGAGCAAGTGTTGAAGTCTTATCACTGTTTTTTCTTTTACATTTTATTGTTGGATGTAACTGAGACCCTGCACATAATCTCGTTCCACCACATGTACCACGTGCGAACAACAATAAAGAAACTCTTACTGTAACTCAGATTCAGGTCTTCTTTCGTCTTGGCGTGTCGCATGAAACCAAAAACCTAGTTAAAATCCACCCCGTAAAGGCCTGTCTGTCCAGCTGTCGCCACGGCAACGAAGTGTAAACGTGGGGGGAGACGGCATGCGGAATGACAAAGAAGAGAGGAAACAATTGAGTTTGTTAAAAAAAAAAAAAGATCAACGCTTTACCTGAAACCTGCTTCCAGCTGTCTCAGGGAGACGAGCAGTTTCAGAAGATCAAACCAGATGAGATTTAACTGTAAGTAAAGAAAGCAGCTGATTTTAAACTTAAAAAAATATAAATTTTAAGTGCTAATAATCCTGTGAGAGATAGCAAATAGATAACAGATCCCTTTCTAATTAATGTACAATATGTATTTATTTTTGGTAGTATCTTGTGCATTTAAGTCATTTTCAGTCAGTTGCTTAGTTTTTTGTTAAAACCTGAAGAAGAAGGGGAACCAAGGATAAATTTTTATTGTAAAAACATTACCCATGCACAAATCTGTTATTAATCAAACTGTCTGCACAGTGATAATTATTTGAATCAAGATGAGTTCACTGGTTTAATTAGGAAGAGAGGATGAGTAAAGATGGAGCTCATGGTTGAACCATGTGATTGGAGGGGAAAAGATGGGGGTTTTGACTCGGTGTGAGAACTTCCAGATGCTAAAGGAGCAAATGGATGGACTGGCATGGAAAACATCAAGAACAAAGTACAGTAACAACAAGATGGGGTTGATGTTCCGTGGTGGTCCGTACTGAGATTAATTTGATTGAGTTTTAAGGTTTGGGACTGGATCTGCTCTTTTTTTTTTTTACACCGCTTTGGAAAGTGTAATAATCGTTGCAGACATAAACTGAACTGAGATACCCGAGTGTGATGAAAAGGGATCATAATGAAGCAGAAGGATGAGTGGGAGGAGGAGAGAAGAGCACGACGTAAAGATAAATGTGTGAGGAAGAAAAAGTGGGGCTTGAGAATCCAATGTGCTGAAAGGGTGGAACGGCGTTGGGTTTTTTACATTTTGTTTTGTGTTCATTTGCTTTTGGGTTTGTAACACTATGTTTTAGGTTTTTGTGTTTTTTCACATTAGGGTTTGCATTCTTTCATAGGTTCCTCACGTGTTTGATTAATTTATTTATAACCTGTCCAAGAGAGAACATATGAACCAAGATCAGACTTTGATGGATCACTATATTATTTAAGATAGTAAAGACACTAACATTTAGATCATGCCAAGGGAGGAGGTGTGGTATTGCATGAGGAAATCTGGAGTGGCAAAGAAGTACAGGTAGTCCTCGACTTACGACGGTGTCGAGTTACAACGTTTCGCGGTTATGAACGCCCTCCAATTGAAAAGCATTGTTTGAGTTACACGGTTTATGCGCCTTTACACCAGAAAATAAGGTACTGAAACAAAACTTACCGGAGGGAGGGAGGGGGGAGCTTGACGCGCGCTCATTGGAAACTTACAGGAGGGATGGGGGAGCTTGACGCGCGCTCAGTGGAAACTTACAGGAGGGAGGGGGGAGCTTGATGCGCTGGAAACTTACAGGAGACCTCCGGCAGACCGGAGCAGAGGAGGTCAGGAAGGGCTAATATGCTAACTCTGGACCGCTGGACAGCGTATGTGGAAATACAGGAGACCTTATTTTTTGGAGCGGAGGTTTACGAGGCAGAGAGGCTACAGCTGAGCAACGAGCTAACATGCTAACAGATGTTGCTGTAAACGCTGTGGACCGCGTGAAGTTGCAGGAGCTCGGAGGTGCATGAGCTAACATGCTAACAGACGGAGGAAGAATTGACCAGCTCCCAGTAAGAAATTAACTTTTTTTCCTTCATTATGGCTCCAAATGTACTGTATGTGTTTTTTAATAATTATGTAGGGTACTGTGTTAGGATAGGCGAAGTGCTTGGTAACTGTACAGTACCGTGCATGTACGTGTATATGGGGTGGCCAGTGTGTATGTGTTTTTTGACTTACAACGAAATCCGAGTTACGAACGGGCGTAGGAACGGAACTCGTTCGTAAGTCGGGGACCACCTGTATGTTAGACTGGTCCAGGACATGTATGAAGACAACAGGACAGTGGTGAGATGTGCTGTAGTGACAGATAGCTTCATGGTTGAGGTTGGAGTGCATCCAGGATCGGCTCTGAACCCCTTCTTGTTTGCTCTGGTGATGGACCGACTAACAGATGAGGTCAGGCAGGAATCCCCATGGACTATGATGTTTGCAGATGACATTGTGATCTGTGGTGAGAACAAGGAACAGGTGGAAGAGAACTTGGAGAGGTAGAGGTATGCACTTGAAAGAAGAGGAATGAAAATCAGCCGTAGTAACACAGAGTACACATGTTTGTGAATAAGAGAGAGGCTGGTGGAACAGTGAGGCTACAAGGAGCAGAGGTCACAAACATAGGCGTAATTTACACGGGGGATGGGGGGGGGGGGGTTATAACCCCTCAAATAATTTGATCCAGTCAATATAACCCCCACAATAAAATGACATTTCAAGCTCCCGGATTAACTGGAGGTGCACGCGGAGGAGCCGTTTCAGTGAGACTGCTCTCTCTCTGCGTAAAAGCTGCCGTTCTGTCCTCCAGCCTCCCCCTCCTCCTCCCCCTCCAGCAGCAGCCAGCCAGAGCAGTTGCGACCCTCCCACTGACTGAAAGAATGGAA
>JBBPBX010095855.1:0-13130 GCA_038048925.1 Garcialebias charrua | reverse complement strand
GAATGGATTTAACAAATTTGTGGAACAAACAAATTCTCTTTGATTTAATTCAACTATTAATTAAGTTACTGTTTTGGGTCATCCGAGACCGACCCCAGAGCGGGGACCTGCCAGCTAGAAGCTGACTGACCTTGGATGGAAAGCCAGGAGAACACGATGTTCTAATTTTAGCCTCAGGCCTGCTTTGAAGGCCTTGTTCATCAGCATCGCAGAACAACTGAATGGATTACAATATCTTTGAATGGATAACACTTTTGAGGAATAATTGATTTTGCCTGGGAGGATTACCAGATTTTTTAGCCCTGAACAGTTTTGATGGATTACAACTGGGATTTTTAACACGACAGAATTACCTGGAGTTTTTCTGTGGAATTACAACGAAGACTTATTCAGTCTGCTGGAAGTGCGGGCTTTCCTGACTGGATTATAGCAGGATTAAATGAAGGTTTCTTTGGTGGGATTACAAAACAAGTCTTTCCTAAAGTGGATGATTACAAAACAAGTTTTTCCTGAAGGATTAAAAACACAAGCTTTTCCTATGCGGGATTAAACAAAGATTTGTCCAGTCTGCTGGAGTGCAGACTTTTAATTGGAGCACAACAGCATCACCTGGAGGTTTTTTCTGTGGAACAACAACAAGATTTCCTGATAGGATTGGAACAAAGTTTTCTGGTGGAGATAAAAACACAAGTTGGAACACACCAAGATTACCTGGATGGATTAAACATATTTGATCGGAATCAGATTATTGTAGAATAAACCAACATTTTAGAAGATTATACAAATTATACATTGGAGTAGAACTCAATTCAATTAAAGCTAAAAACACATTAAAGCCCAGCGTGTGGAAGACATCTTTGGTGAGCTGTGAATCATTTAACTCTCTTAAATGCAAATCATGTAACCTGATTAAATCTTTTCTGTAGTAAGTAGTGCTTATGCTGTTAAATCCCCTGCAACTAAATAATAAAGAAACATAAAACGTACAAATTTGGATTTTTCCTTTGACTCACCTTGATATTAAATGATGGAAAACTTGGTTCAAAGATAACAACAAGATTATTGGAGGTTTTAAATGGTTGTGTTAGCCAAAAAGAGTAAAACAATATCCTGGAACCTTATTTTCCTAGGTTCTAAAACTAACCAGACGGATAACAATAACTATCTACAAAGAGGTAAAGGCTGTCGTGAATGCATGTTTCTCCGTGAGATACGATCTGACTCCATTCTGCTAAGTCGGGCTATCGGCGGGGTGAAACGAGGATATGACATTGCAAATCGGAGACAGTGAACAGTCTGGGTGAATTTACCTCGTCTCAGCCTTAATTCTAACTAATCTTGAGACATATCGGGTAATACTCGTGTGCAAGGATAAAAGTTAAACAACCCGTTACTGGAGAGGCTGGAGTGAGGACTTGTCGCAAGATCCTGCGGCTAACCTCATTCACGTAGAATTAACAATCTACACGAATCACGTAAATGATATATTTTGCTTTGAAAATGGCGATTTTCGCCGAAAGGTGACTAGTTTGCAGGTATGAGGGATGGAGAGGAACACAATGTTCTTACAGACCGTAAACAACAGGCCCTCTATACACCGACCTCGGTGCACAAAACTCTCCCTAAAATCTCTTTTAATCCTTCATCCCAGCAAAAGTCAGTTTTAGTCCAATCAAGAAGTGATGTTTATTCCACAAAAATCTTTTCCAATCCGATTCCAATCAGAAAAATGGTAATCCAGGAAAAAATCAATTAATCCAATAGAAAATTTGTTAATCCAGTCAAAAGATGTAAAAATCTATCATAGCTCAGTCGAGCTGACTGGAAAGGCCTTTAAGAGCAGGGTGGAGGTAAAAAGAACTCTGTGTTCTCACTAAAATAAACAGCCCTCCCCGGCGGACCTTCGACGCTCAGAGCTCTCCCAAAATTCCTTTAATCTTTCATCAACAAAGCTATCCTTGTAACTGATTTTTAATCTTCATGCAGAAGCAGGCTTGTTGCTGTTATAATGATTTTAATATAAATTTAAATGAACAAGAAATGGGAGCATTCCCCATTACCCCCTCTAAGGGATAGTCCTCAAGGGATTATTCTAGAAGCAAGGAATAAAAATAAAAATACTTCAACTCAAACTGAGTTGAAGGTTTTATTACTCCTTTCTGAAAGCTTTGTCCAAATTTGAAGAAATAGAGAAATCCAGGCTGAAGCAAAAAAGTTCTTCTCTGTTGATCAAAAAGAAACCCTTTTCAAAATGTTCCGTCTTCAGTAAAGCTTCAGAAGTTCAAGTCCTGTCCAGTAAATAAATCCAAAGGGCTCTTCATGACTTCAGCAAAATTCTCTTCTCCAACATCATCTTTTATAAGAAAAAGGGGGGGCTCCAGCACCCACCCCAGATGGTTACATCACTTTTGTTAGGTTCTCACTGGTTATTGGTGAGGTAATGTCTACACCTCCGTCCATCCTCCAGGTAGCCCTCATCGGAACTGGTGACCTAATGTTGCCTTCTGTGTCATTTGGGCAAAGTTCCAATTTTTCAGTCAGAACAGTTTTCAACCTTCATCCAGTTGTGAAAAAAAAACATTTTAGTGTACTGTGGAATCTTACAAAACATATATTAATCACATATACATCTCTAGTTAATCATAGAACATACATTTTAATAATAATAATAATAATAATAATAATGAATTCAATTTATAACGCACTTTTCATTAGTGAAAATCTCAAAGTGCTACACACATTGAATGCTACACACATTGATACACCGGTAGCGGCAGACTACCATGCAAGGTGCTTTCCAGTCCTACCGGGAGCAACTCGGGGTTAAGTGTCTTGCCCAAGGACACAACGACACATGGTGTGGGGAACCGGGATTTGAACCGCCAACCTTCCGATCGGGGGACGACTGCCATTACCACTACGCCACGGCCGCCCCATGATTATATAATCAAAGTATGTTTGATTATTTTTGTATGATATAATATAATTATTACTTTTTAAACAAGGCCTTGAATCAACAAAAGCTCTTGAGCAAGAAGCTCCTGTCTTGTAGCTGCTCTGCAACCAGCGTTCTTATCTACTTTGACCTATTTTTGCTCAGAGCAGACCTGCGGTGAGCACGTGTGGATGTCTGTACTTACTTTATCTGGTAAAAGGCCCCAGTTGAGGCTCTTTGATGTATGTGTGCGGTGTATGCGTGTGCGCGTGCGAGTGTGTGCATGTGTGCGTGCGAGTGTGTGCATGTGTGCACATGCGTGTATGTGTGTCTGCACTCCCTGCTCTTGGCCCTGTGTGTGTGTATACGTGTAAGTGTGAATTTGCTTTGTGTTTCTGTACTGACTTGTGTGCTGGTCTGTGTGTGTCTGCATCAATCACTCAATCCTATTTCATATAGCACAGGGTTAACCAAAATGCCATACAATAACACAAAGACAGGTTGCTAAAATGCAAACAAAGCATACAAAAATAATAACATATATCTTGTACCTCTGCTTATGAGTTAAAATGCCATAAAATTAAGATCTTAGGTTTAAAACCAAGGTATAAAAAGTTTGTTCTTAAGAGATTTAAAAACAGGAATTCAGTCTGGGTTCAACAATAAAGTCCCCCATCCATTGACACTCCCCAAAGAAGAAACTGAACTTATCCCTCTTTCCTCCAAGAAACACTTTTTTCCCCCTTTCATTTATATATGGCCTCCCTTCACACCTTATAGCCATCCTCTCACTCCAATATGTATTTTTTTACATTAAGACAACAAAACAACAATTATCCACAAAAAGAGCACAAGGCAAACACATCCAACCTCCGTCCGCAATCCTGCAAAGCACATGACAGAACACAGCAACAAAACATACATGCATAAAGACTAATATTCATGACCTTGCAGTAGATTTCTATAAATACACATACCCATACCTACAAATATATATACAGTATACATACATATACATTTATATTCATTCATATACCCATCTACATATCTGCATATATCTACATATACATCCCTGCATCCATTTGTGTGTGGTTGTGAGCATGCATAAGTGAATAAGGTTCATCCAATAGAACATTTAGTAGCGACTGTGAAGCATCAGAGATCCGTCCCCCCAAAGCCCGAGGCAGACCAAGGAGCGATCGAAGCCCAAGACGCCAGGAAGGACCCTAAGAAACTCATTCCCCCGAGAAGCTCTTTCCCCCAAGAAACTCATTCCCCCAAGAAGCTCTTTCCCCGAGAAACTGAACTTATCCCTTATTCTCCCCTCCCCCAAGAAGAAGATGGACACTCTGAAGGAAAATGTTTTGATCTATTTCATTTTTTAGTTCAAAAAGGTTGTTTTAGCTTTTCTAGGCTATAGTTAAGATCAAAGAAATTTCAAGCCAACTGAAAACTTTTACTTATTTTATTTATTTTGTGTTTTTTCTTTGTTTTGTGTGTCCATAAAGGGCGGTTTTCATATTGTTCATCAAGTTATGTAGTAATCAGTTCAGATGATAAAAGAGGATGGATATGATAGAGAAATTCAACTTTTAAACGTATTACTTTAATATATTCTGGTGAATCATTAACCAGTTTGCTTCTCTAAAAGTATTTCTGTATGTAACAAAACTTATCTGAAGAGCACAAGTTGTTGGTTCCTGGACACAGAACAAAAATACTGATTAGGCCAGCTCATGTTTAATCACAGATAATGTTTTGACATTGTTTGTTTTGAACACTACCACGTTTTCCATGTACTATCTGAAACTGTCTTCCTGTTACTCATTATTATCCTACTTTTGAGAGAATAAAAGCCAAGCACCACTGACCACTTCGGACTTGCTTCAAACACGTTTGAGCCTGGCTCCAAGCGAGTTTTAAGTGATCTCCCCTTTGCAAAGTCTGCTTCTTGAAACTTACTCTTGTATTTCTTGTGTGGTTCTTTTTAAGGTAAATTTAAAGGTGATTGAAACCCCATCACAACATCCTCAATTTTAAATGAAACATCTGCCGTTTTCTTTTTATTACTAAATATCATATAAATTTTGTCTAGATTTAATGATAATTTATTTAGTTTGAACCAAGTCTGTATTTTGACAAACTCCGTCTTCATTATGGAGGACCAAACTGACATAATAATAAATAAAAGAATAAATATATATCTGACATAAAACAATACATATATAAATCAAAGTAGAAATATATATCCTAAATAATAATAAATAAAAGAATAAATATATAAATCAAAGTAGAAATATATATTTTAATGAGAAATAAAAGCATAAATATATATATTCTTTTTTATATCTCCTTACACATGAGAAATAAAAGCATAAATATATATATTCTTTTTTATATCTCCTTACACATGAGTTTCCATCAATAACAATAGATATTTTGCTTTGCCTTTTTCTTGCTGTTTTTCCGTTTGCTGTATTTATTGCTGTATTTATTTATTTCTGTATTGTTGGCTGTATTTATTTCTGTATTCTTTTCTCGCTGCATTTCTGCCTCTTCGGTATGTTAATGAGGAGGGCTGCTTTCTAAATCCAGCTCTTCTATTGGTCAATAAACCGGAAATAGAACGATCAGTGTGCAGATCGATTGAGCATGCCTGCGCTGCAGTTCTCTTAGGAGATCTCCGTATTTGAGAGGAAGTAAACAACTATTAGAGATGTATCGTAGGATTGCTGAGGAATTAAGGCATGTTGCTAGCTTAGCTGAAAGTAATACAGTCAGTGATGACTATTTACTGTTTCCAGTCGATGTTTTGAGTGAGTGGCTGCTCCAGGTAGCTGCAGACACGGACACTGAAGCTGACTCATTAGTTGTCCAGATTTTGGAGGAAGTGGCTTGTCGTTTGCACAAATCCGTGTACCCCACAAGAACAGCTGGAAGACCTGGATATTTGCTGCCCGCTGACGTCTTTAAGGGACCTCAGACAACCTAAGGAGTCTACTAACTTTTTGGACTGGCTGGGGTCTGGTCAGCTCCAATCTGGAGGTAGAAGTTGTTGACTGCCATCTCCCGCAGTCATCCACTTGCTTCCTGACGTTGAAGTTGTCCAAAAATCACAAAACCTATGCAGACTTCCACCAACACCTTATGGCCAGCATGTCTTCAAGCTACTCTGGTTTTGGCCTAATTTGAACCAGGCCGTTTCAACGTTTTACAAGTTTATGCACTTAGAAATGCACTATGTATTTTTTCAAAGTTACAACTTTCAAATGTTTTTTAATTGTTATGAAGTAGTGTCTAGTGCACTTGTTAATTACTTCAGTTTGACAGAACTTTGCATTCTTGTTTCAAATAAAACAGTTTAATGTTATTGTAGAACATATTTTGAAGCTTCTACCTGCTGATATAAATTGTTTACCCAGGTAACACATTTATTAGCTGTATCACAGAAAATGTTAGGAAATATTAGACCATCATATTAATTAATTTCGTATCTAGAAATTGCTTACATACAAAATGTTAAAGCTGATGTGGTTGAATTTGTAAATAAAATTACAATGGTTTAATAATGGTGACTTTATTACATAAACATGAAAAAAGCACATGTAAACACTGAATATTTTTAATTTAAATAAGTTTACATACAATTTATTTTCTTTTACAATATAGAATGTAACTTGAATACCACTGTGTAGTATTATGTAATCAGTCTTAATAAATAGCAAGTTGGCTCTGTTATAACGATGTAAATTTCAGAACCTTTCAGCAAAAAAGACGGCACAAACATTTTGATAATACAGTACAGTACATTACACCCACCTAAAAAGGATTTTTATGTATCAATGAAAAAAAAGTTGCACCAAAATAGGAATGAAGGAAACGTCTTTTGTAGCTTCAATTTACATACTTCCAAAGATTCCAGTCAGAATATCAACTGTCTGGCAATAAACATTAATCACATTAGAAAACAAGGTCGTTGGATCTGGTAGTGTTTCAATTTCCACCTGAGTCAAAGGACTTGGACGCTCTACCTCTGACACAGTCACTCACGCCATCATGATGGCCACCATAGTGGCTCTCCCCATCAATGCCATACTGGTTGTCAACCTGTCAGAGTTAAGAGAACATGATATAAATAACATCCAGTTTACACACACTGGTGTTTTTTTAAACCACAAAAGCAAATTTACAATTGCACTTTGTAAAACGGCATAAATTAAACAAACCTGTGCGGGGTCGTGACCTGCACGTGGGTTTTGAGACCACAACAGCAGTGGTGACTGGTTCTGTTCTGTGCGTAGTCTGTGGTGGTTCCAGCCGTCTGTGAAGAATTGCAGATGTCTGTTGATTTGCGGTAGAAAGGTCCAGTGTAATGCGTATAAGTGCACCTCGTTGTCTGTTTGCAGCAGGCCCTCGGTCTCCAGGTAGCAGAAAGTTGTATAGAACAGATCCAACACTGCCCCAAACACATCTCTCCATAACCTCTCAATCCTGGATGGAAAATACATTTTAGTGTGAAAAAGGAGCAAGGTTGTCATAATACACTAATATAAAGACCAACAACTTAAAATAAAACGCCACCCCGGTATCCAGTTATTGCTCTGTGGACATTGAGTTCAGGATTGTGAGATCCAGACCTTTCTCCGGGAATTCACGACGGTTATTTTTCATACTATTTTGGAAAAGGTAGCAACTTCCATGGAAGTAGTCAGTATGAAAACATGGAGAATAAATCAAGACTTTAATTTAAATACCTCTGGTTATGTGTGCTTCTTCCTGTTATGTGAGAATTTCTGTTTTGGCCTCTGGTTGAGACCATGAAGTGTGCCACTAGTACGTTCTCCCCTCCTTTGTCTGAACGAACACGAGATGGCACTCCATATGTATTCACAGCTTCAAGAAAGCTCTGAAGAACTGTTGTGGCACGATTGTTTGTAGCAGCAGTCAGGTAAACAATGAGGCGACTAAAGCCATCAATGCCCCCGTGAACAACGAATCGCCATCTATATAGACAACAAAAACATTTTTGATTATCACTGGTAGAAGAAACTTTCTTTTGTTTGTTGAATGCAGGCCTGTAATTCACAGAGAAGGAAAATCATAACTGCAGTGCTCTTATTCAGCAGAGTAAATGTTTACGTTAAAACACAGAGTAGTTCCATTAAGAATACATTTCTCACTTATGCCAAGACGATTTTAAAAACTTTAAAGGTTCAGTCTGCAGTTTCTGTAGAACTGCAGCACTTAGAAAAAATTTCAACAGGCAAAGCATTCTGATCCCTCCCCCTCAGAGCCATATATGGCTCTGCTCTCCCATGGTCTGCTGAAATTCAAATTCAAGCTCTGTTTTTATTGGCTGATTCAAATTCAAGCTCTGTTTTTATTGGCTGGTTACAAACTCTGTTTTTATTGGCTGGAAAACGGCGGGTCACTTTTTCTTTTTAGAAATGCTTATTTACCACCTGGAGAAGCAAGGGGACAATATATATATATTTTTTTTTTTCAGAGATTACCTGGCTAACATCAGTCTGTCAGGAGATAGTGACAGAGTGAAGAAATATGTTTATAAAAAATGTTACATACTGCAGCTTTAATGTCATTGTGTTAGTTGGTCTCTGTGAAAAGTTTCTTAATGAAAGTAATCTGTGTAATCATCACTTGAGGTCCTTATTCACTACAGTACTTTTAAAGAGTACCGGTACATGTATTTGTAATGTCAACGTAATTCCTCTTTTTTAAAGACCGTGTAAAGTAAAATTAAATGTGTGTTTTGAGTTTGTCACACGGCATAAATATGTGTTATTAATCACCCATATAAATCTGACTGATTAAAAACATTGTTTACCTTATAAAATTAAGTCTCAAAAATAATGAAAAAACATAATTGTGCCCTGGTCTGAAACGCTGGGGGCGTGTCAGCGCGTGGGCGTGGTTTCAGCGCAGTACTGCGCCCGTGTCCTGCACCCTGAAGATGTTCGTGAAGGCTGGAGTTCTCCAGCCCTACTCATTTGAACCTCCAGAGCCAGACTCAGACTCTGAGTCAGACAGTGACCACTGTGACGGTCGGCATCGTTCTTCACAGCCTGAGCTGTGTGTGGAGAGGCAGACAGGTGCAGCAGAGATCAAACCTGCTCTGTTTTTATCTGAGTTCTGGCTGTAACAGCAGCTCCTTTTTCCAAGAGTTACGCTGTTTTTAGTGCACAAACAACTCTGGTTTTGTTTTTAAAGTTGAGGACACAACTATAATTCATAACTCCGCTGTTATGTGTTTAATAATAAGCGCTATTTTAGAAGATGAGCGGACTCGCTGCACCCGGTCCGACCCGGTCACATCGCATGCGGGGTCTGTGTTGGTGATTAAAATATAGAGTAATCACGTTGATAACTAAGTATGCAATGGACCTGTCGCATTTTCTTAGCAAAAAAGGAGCTATAGCTATTGCTATCTGATGCTATCTGCGATTCGCGAGTGAACGGCTCCACCGAGGCGAAGAACTAATTTATACGGCTGGAGCTGCAGGGGGTGGGGCTATACTTAAGAAGACCGCGTGACGAAACGCGGTCACATTTAAAACACGCCTAAAAAATCCTGAAACAGACATATCTTTATACACAGTTTGATCTATAACTCCAAAATTAATTGAGCTACAATTTTGAGACTTTTTACTCATTTACAAGATTACAATTATGACATTTATAATGTTTATTGAAGAAAATATTTAAATTCACTTTACACGGTCTTTAAGGTTACCTTTCAGCGTCTCCTGAGTCCGCTCTGAATGGCAGCAAAGCGGCACGTCCTGGTTGGTTTTTCAGAGTAAAAGTGTTCTTGGGTGGGAACACTCATTGTAGTTGAAGCTTAGAAGCTCAGGTGAGTTAACAACAGTCTTGTTGTTAGCTCTGCTGTTGAGACCAGACCCTTGACGCTTGGTCCAGGTCCCCAGCTTAAAGAGAAAGTCATTTCATGTCAACTTCCTCACAGCAACTCAACGTTCCCTCAAAGCTTAGAACTTTTTAAGCAAGGATCTGTGTTCAGTGACTTGTTCTTCTCCGATTTGTCCAAATGAACCAGTGGAAGGGAGAGATTGCATGAAGGTCACTCGGATAGGAGAGGATCAGTTTTTTAGAACAGAGAAGAAGTTGTTTAGAATGAAGAGAGAGAAACAGATAAGACTGGAGCCAGCTTCATAAAACAACTGATTAAAACTGTGTTCTAACTTCTAACAAAACTGAGGAGTTCAGTCTGACATATTAATTCACTTTCAACGTTTGATTCATCATATGAAGAAGTAATCAACATTTTGAAATAACGTTGGATTTCCAACTTGAATTAAACAGTCTTCGACTATCAAACATTGAATTAAATAATGCTTGCTTAACACAAGGTTATTCATTAACACAAAATAAAGGAATAAGAGAGTCTCTTATGACTTATTGTGTTTTGATTCAAAATAATGTAATAAAATAGTGTTAATGTCTTTTTTCTGAGAGTATCGGTGAAAAGGTGTCACTGGGACAGTTCAGAGACGAAGGTGTATCAGAGACCACCGTCTGTTCCACTACACAACACTCAACAGACGTCTGGGGACAGATGAGACCAGTTTCTCAAGTTTAGAAATAGGAATGCTCTCCCATTCATGTCTAATACAGGCCTCTAACTGTTCAATCATCTTGGGCCTTCTTTGTTGCACCTTCCTCTTTATGATGCACCAAATGTTCTCTATAGGTGAAACATCTGGACTGCAGGCTGGACATTTCAGTACCCGGATCCTTCTCCTACGTAGCCATGATGTTGTGATTGCTGCAGAATGTGGTCTGGCATTATCTTGTTGAAAAATGCAGGGTCTTCCCTGAAAGAGATGACGTCTAGATGGAGCATATGTTGTTCTAGAACCTGAACATAGTTCTCTGCATTAATGGTGCCTTTCCAGACATGCAAGCTGCCCATGCCACAAGCGCTCATGCAACCCCATACCATCAGTGATGCAGGCTTCTGAACGGAGCGTTGATAACAACTTGGGCTATCCTTGTCCTCTCTGGTCCGGATGACATGGCGTCCCAGTGTTCCATAAAGAACTTCAAATCGTGACTCATCTGACCACAGAACAGTCTTCCATTTTGCCACACTCCATTTTAAATGACCCCTGGCCCAGTGCAAACGTCTGAGCTTGTGGAGCTTGCTTAGAAATGGCTTCCTCTTTGCACTGTAGAGTTTCAGCTGGCAACGGCAGATGGCACGGTGGATTGTGTTCACTGACAATGCTTTCTGGAAGTATTCCTGAGCCCATTCTGTTATTTCCTTGACAGTGGCATTCCTGTTTGAGGTGCAGTGACGTTTAAGGGCCCGGAGATCACGAGCATCCAGTAGAGTTTTACGGCCTTGACCCTTACGCACAGCGATTGTTCCAGATTCTCTGAATCTTTTGATGATGTTATGCACGGTTGATGATGATAACTTAAAAGTCTTTGCTATTTTACGCTGGGTAACACCATTCTGGTATTGCTGCACTATCTTTCTGTGCAACAATGGTGGAATTGGTGATCCTCTTACCATCTTGGCTTCTGAGAGACACTGACACTCTGAGAAGCTCTTTTTATACCCAATCATGTTGTCAATTGACCTAATTAGTGTTAATTGGTCTTCCAGCTGTTTGTTATATGCTCAATTTCCTTTTTCCAGCCACTTATTGCTACTTGTCCCAACTTTTTTGGGATTTGTTGACACTGAAATTTTGAATCAACATATTTTTCCTTTAAAATGTTTACATTTACTCAGATTAAACTTTTGATCTGTCATCTATGTTCTATTATGAATAAAATACAGGTAGTCCTCGACTTACGACGGTCTTGAGTTACGACGTTTCGCGGTTACGACGCATCTCCCCTTAAAAATAAAATAAAATAAATATATATATTTATATATATATATATATATATATATAGGAAATTTTTTATTTTTTTTGAAAAGCAGAGTTACGCAGTTTCCGGTTTCCGGTTTTACTAGCTGCGGAGGCTACAGCTGCCCGGAACTCTCTAAAAAAGCTAAGTCTGGTCCTCTGGACATTCAAAAAACAAAACAAAACTTTGCATAGTACAACTTACTATAGCCGTTTTCGCATTGACCAGCCCTTAAAGGCCCGGGTGGCCCCGCCCCGCCCTCTAACCCGGGTTCAGCGTGTCCGCATTTTCCTTTTTTTCCCCGGCTCCGCCCTCGTTTTGGAACCATCTCCACCGTGGTTCCATCGGACCGCGGCCCGACGGACCCAGTTTACGTCATGTACTGCTCACATTTGATTCGTTGTTTGCAGCAGGGGCTGGACTGCTGCGTGTAGGGGCTGGACTAGGTACGTGTTGAGTCATCAACTGCGACTGATGTTAACCTGGCGTTCTAACAACAACCTCCATTTTAGAAAACAGCATGTCTACCTCCCAAGCCCCCGTTGCGTGCGTTCCGTGGTCAAATGATGAAGTAAGCTTCTTCCTAAATTACCTCGCAGACGAGCGTGTGCAGAGGGAGCTGGACAGCAGCACACGAAATGAAAAAGTGTTCAAGCGTGCCTCAGAGGAAATGGCTGTAGCTGGCTTCACTCGGACCTCCAAGCAATGCCGGGAGAAGCTAAAGAAGATGAAATCAGACTACCGGACCATGAAAGACCATAACGGTAAAAGTGGAAGAGGAAGGAAGGATTGGCGCTGGTTCAATAAAATGGACGAGATCTTTGGAAAACGGCCATCCAGCAACGGTAGCCAAATGGCCCTCGACTCAGCCACCCAAATGTTGGAGAGCGAGATGGAAGGTGAGCTGTTGTTACTTGTGTTTATTAGTCATCTTATGTCTTCCTAAATAAACTCAAAAACGTGTACAGGCTGCTGGGTTTGTGGCTACTTTTCTGGCTAGCTATTGTTAAGCCACGCTTGCTGCAGCAGCTAGCCTCTTAGCACAACAGGCTAGCTAGCCTAGCACAACATGCTAACGTAGTTCGTGTAACGTGTGTTTTTTCTTATAAATTAGATCAATCGATGCCGTCTTCAACGCCAGCAGAAACTCCTGAGTCCTCTTCTACCGCCTCAGATGAGCAGACGGGTGAATTGTGTTCACAACCAACCACACCGCCAGTGTGCTCAGCTGCGAGGGCCTCAACTCCGGACTCCGCAGCCTCGACTTCACGTGCTCAGCCAGGTGGGCTCAGTGTTT
>JBBPBX010095851.1:0-13131 GCA_038048925.1 Garcialebias charrua | reverse complement strand
ATATATATATATATATATATATTATATAGATATATATATATATCAGAGTCAGAGTCAGAGAGAATTTATTGTCATTTGCACCGCATGTAGTACATGTGTTGAAAACGAGATTATGTACACAGGGTCCCAGTTACATCCAACAACAAATGCAAGAGAAAAACAATAATAACATCTAGGATTAACTAAGAGAGACATCAGCTAGTAATACACTAAGCCCTAATGTAGTAGAAAAACATCATTATAAACAGCAGCACGAACATGAGTCATGAGCAGATGGTCACAGATGAACGCAGCAACAAGAAACAGATCAGTATCAACATGATGTGACATTTTGCAGTGTTTATTCTTATTATTTATTTATTCATGAGTCTGACAGCCTCAGGGTAGAAGCTGTATATATATATATATATATTTACTGTATATATATATATATATATATATATACAAATTTTATTTATTTATTTATTTTTCACACGCACCTTTAAGATTTTGAGAAGGTGTTGTACCAGATTATCAGTGACACGGACCACAGCAATCTACGAATACAAACCAAACTGAAATTTAAACAATATTTAGAGGGGACCTATTTTGCAAAATTCTCATTTAGCCACTAGTCATTATTTGTCATCTATTATACTGCAGATTAAACACATTAATTTTTTAAATAAGAGTAATGAGTGTCTCTATTGTACTGATTAATATTACTATTAAGACTACTAAATACATGCCATTTAAATCAATATTATTGCTGATTATTCTGCATAGTATATGCATGCAGTTTGGATAAACTTCCCTCTGTACATTTTGCATTACATTTCACTGTAACTTTGCCGACCCCCCCAAAATTGCTCTTAAAAAATTTCCCTGTTTATGGTCCCCCCCAATAATGAGATGAAATCTACGCCCTTGCATGTTAGGTTGATGCTGAAACCGGTTCTGCTAACAACTGTGACTTTGCTGAAAACTCCTGACTGCATCTGCAATGAATGAACTGCACTGCCTCATACTGACGTGAAGCCTTGTGGACTGACACACATCATTTTCAGCTAAGCTACAAGCTTACATGAGTCATACCTGAGCTATATTACACGTTGTCCAGATAGGATCTTGGACTTCTTCTCAACCGCTTCAAGTCAAGTCTCGCTGTATATAACCATGAACTGTGGAGCTGCACACAGATGAACTCTTGAAATATATCTCCCGAAGAAGGGGGGCTGGAGAATGACATGACAGTGATGGTCAAGCTGCTAAAAGTCACTAACAAATATTGCATGGCTGACGTGTCGGTTGACCATGTGATCTTCAGGTGGTGATGCAATAACTTCAGTTTCATGATCAATACTGTCTTTGCTGTGACATAAACACACACACACACATACATTCATTCCTTCAGACATTTATGACAGAATGACACACAGGACAGATCTCACAGACATATGACATGCAGAGCCATCCTTCTTATGGGTTGCTGGATTACGTTTCTTTTATCACTTTTCAATTAAGTACATATTTTTATTTTTATTTTTTCCGCCATGAAATTGCATTACAGTGGCACAGTTTGGTGTTTTTACATGGTGTTCCTGTATGGACACCTGTTTGCATTTGCTTTTGGGGGTGTACATCTCCTTTTTCTCTTCTTTCACCTTATTTGACCAGGCATTGATGTTGACAACATCTTCTTTACAGGACTGGACTGACAGCTTCAGGTGTTTGTGGTTTCACTGTCATGTGATACTTTACTGTGAATGCTTATGGTTGAGTTGGACCCAGATGTACAGGTTGGATGTTGATGCGCTTCATCCCTGAGTTTTGCTGTGAGCTGTGTACCGTGTCATGGACAGACGAAGTTGGGAGTGTGTTCATGAGCTTCAGCAGGGATTTGTAACATTCATGTTATGAGCATTCACTTTTTTTTTTTAAACGGGATGATTTGTGATGGCCTCATGTCTCAAACAGGGGGAGAAAAACAAGGAAAATACAAAATAAATAAATTTTGATGTTTTTGTACTTAAGTTAAACACACAATTTTAAATTACAAATTATTTTTTAACAAAGTTTTTTTAATTATTTTTTATGTAAGACAAACAAATAACAAAGACACATACAGCAAAAAACCCTTCCCCCACCTCACCTCCCCTCCTATACTGGATCAACTACCCCAACAAGTATCCACCTTATATTCAGACATCAATCAATACAAAGCACAGGTTTGTAAAAGGAGCCGACATTTGGCCTTTACACAAATTTATCTGCCGAAATTTTTTCTACGTAGGATATAAATGGCTGCCAGATATCATAGAATGTGTTTACAGATCCTCTAACAGTATATTTTATCTTCTCCAAATGGATGTAAGACATAACCTTTCTTAACCAGTGTCCATATACTGGAGGATGTGGATCCTTCCATCGAAGAAGAATGAGTCTTCTAGCCAGTAGAGAGCAGAAAGCTAACACAGACCTCTGATGTTTGCTGAAGGAGGCCTCTGCTGCAGCCACCCCAAAGATAGAGATGAGTGGTGATGGATGAACAGTTTGTCCAAATATTCCTGAAAAAGTGTCAAAGATGCCTTGCCAGTATCCATGTAACTTTGGACAAGTCCAGGATGTGTGTAAAAGTGTGGCTGAAGATTGTTTGCAACGATCACACGTCGAGTCGAGGTCCCTTTTGAATTTGCTTAATCTGTCCTTAGACCAATGTAGACGATGTACTACCTTGAATTGAACTACAACATGGTTCAAACATACATATTGAGGACGAATAGATATTTTCAATAATTTTTTGCCAAACTGTGTCTGAAATGGATTCCTCCAAGTCCGTCTCCCACTTACACTTCAAAGAGTCTAAATTGGTATCATTATATGAGCTGAGCAAGGAATAAACTTTACTCATAGAACGTTTTGTTACTGACTTACACATCAGAATTTCTTCTAAAAGAGAAGCTGGAAGACGTAAAGGAAAGCATCCAGAGTTTGACATTACAAAATGTCTCAATTGTAAATACCTGAAAAACTGTGACTTGTGGATGTCAAATTTCTGTGTTAGCTGTTCAAATGAGGCAAATCTATTGTCTATATAAAGATCATATAGAGAAGTTATTCCCTTTGAACCCCAAATATTGAAAGCAGAGTCTATTAGTGAGGGAGCAAACATGTGATTATTTGATATTGGAGCAGATAATGGTAATTCTGTCTTATTAAAAAACCTCCTGCACTGATTCCAGATTTTTATTGTGTGAGTTACCATTGGATTAGACATATAAGTTGACACTAGTTTATTGAACGGTAAAGCAGAGGGAGAGCTAGATGTGATTGAATTCCTCTCTAAAGTTACCCAGGTAGGAGCCGGATTGTCCTCTCTCAACCAATACAGTAAAGCTCTGATGTTAGCCGCCCATTAATAATATAAAAAATTGGGGAGTGACAAACCACCAAGACCACAGGGTATCTGCAGCATTTTACTGCCTATTCATGGATGCTTTTTATTCCAAATGAACGACGACAATTCACTATTTAGATTGGAGAAGAAGGTCCTAGTGAGGAAGACTGGTATGCACTGAAATAGATAGTTTGGGTAATATTGCCATCTTGATCACATTGATCCTACCCCCTAGGGATAGAGGCAGGGATGTCCATGTAGCAATGTCCTTCCTAAGGTTCACCAGAAGAGGCAGATAGTTTACTTTATAGAGAGCTTTGTGGCTGTAAGTAATCCAAATACCAAGGTATTTAAATTTGACAAAACTGATTTTGAAAGGAACTGGACCCATATGCTGCTCCTCTATTGGGGTCATAGGCATCAATTCACTTTTTTGAAGGTTAACTTTATAGCCAGATATGTTTCCAAATTTTTGAAGTAAAAGAAGTAACTCAGGAATACTAGACAAGGGATCTGAAATATAAAGAAGTGTATCATCAGCATATAGGGAAACCTTATGTTCAGTGCCAAACCGGTTGATACCTTTAATTTCTGGACTATTCCTCAAAGCCACTGCGAGTGGTTCAATCACGATCGCGAATAAGAGTGGCGAGAGTGGGCATTCCTGCCTCATACCACGTTTCAATTCAAAGTAGCTGGATAGGTTACTGTTAGTACGTACAGCTGCCATTGGCATGGTATAAATCAGCTTCACTCATGAAACAAATTTAGGACCGAAATTAAACATCTCTAAGGTCTTGAAGAGATAGTTCCACTCTACCCGGTCAAACGCTTTTTCAGCATCCAGCAAAATTAAAATCTCATCACAGTTATGACCGGGTGGGACGGAGGTGTACAACACACTAAACAGCCGTCTGATGTTAAAGAAGGAATGACGATTTTTAACAAAACCAGTCTGGTCAGGTGAGACAATTGTAGGGATGATCTGTTCGACTCGATTCGCCAACATCTTTGCAAGAATTTTTGCATCCGTGTTTAAAAGCGATATTGGGCGATATGAACTGCAGCTCAGAGAATCTTTAGCCTTCTTTAAAAGCAATAAGATTACAGCTTGATGCATAGATAATGGCAATAATTGTGTGGTCAGTGATTCTTCCAGAACTGATAATAACAAGGGAGAGAGTAAATCTGAAAATGTCTTGAAGAATTCTGTCGGGAAGCCATCGGGTCCTGGAGATTTTCCATTTTTCACGTTATTAAAGGTGGGGTATGTAACATTGTAATGTAGTCTGTAACTTTTCAAACAATATATTTTTAACATATTTCTTCACTCTGTCACTATCTATTGACAGACTGATTTTAGACAAAGTAATCTCTGAAAAAAACTATAGTCCCCTTGCTTCTCTATCAGCATTTATAAAAACACTGAAAACACAAGAGTGACCAGGACACTGACCAGCCAATAAAAACAGAGTTGTTTGTCACGCCCCAACCCACGCCCCCACCTGTCCCAGCCGCAGCTCGTTCTCATTCAAAGGATTGCAAAGCGATGCAGGACTGTTTTTTATGTGACACAAAATGTATTAAATATCCCTTCTTTATCCCAGAGCTGGACTTTTATTTAGTTTTTTTGCCAAAAGTCAAGTGATCGCTTCATCCTTCACTGACAGGAATGAGGAAATGGATTTGTCACGACTCACGAGCGAATTAAAACATGTCCAACGTTGCTTCGTGAAACTCTGATGATTTCTTCTGGTTTGTGTGTTGTTGGATGAGTGATTCGTGGTTTTATTATATTTTTTAAACA
Source organism: Garcialebias charrua (assembly GCA_038048925.1). Taxonomy (NCBI): domain Eukaryota; kingdom Metazoa; phylum Chordata; class Actinopteri; order Cyprinodontiformes; family Rivulidae; genus Garcialebias; species Garcialebias charrua. Next base: position 7,948 of record JBBPBX010095851.1, on the reverse strand, counting down.
GTTATATTATCATATAAACACAGAACTTCGGAGCGCAGAGACAGGAGGAGGTGGAGCATTCCAGACATTCCAGACCAGCGCTGACAGACATGAGGAAGTCACGAGCGAATTAAATCATGTCCAAACGTTGCTTCGTGAACCTCTGATGATTTCTGCTGGATTTTGTGTTGTAGGACTAGCGCTCCATGGTTTTATTTTATTTTATTAGAAGGTTTTATTACCATAAACACAGAATATCGCAGCGGCTCTGAGCAGACAGCAGCAGGGGGCGGAGCAGATCCCAAGTTCAGCAGAAGCACGGACTGAGCCATATATGGCTCTGAGGGGAGGGAGCAGAATGCTTTTCTGCGCTGAAAATATTTCTAAGTCCCAGAGTGTTCAAATATCGCAGACCCTACCTTCAATTGCAGACTTTATCTCAGCTAAAGAAAAAATCTCTCTCCAACTTATTAGACAGGTCAGAGCTTAGTGAAGGAATTTTGACATCTTTAAAAAAATATATCCAATTCAGTTGGGTTAAGTGAGGCTTCAGAGGTGTACAAAGATTGGTAAAATTTGCTGAAACATTGATTAATTCCTGCATTATCATAACATTTTACACCATAATCATCATTTATTGCTGGGATATCCTGTTTAGCCGAACGCTGCCATAACTACTGTGCAAGAAGGCGTCCAGCCCTCTCACCAGGCTCATAGTAGCCCCACCTAGATTTTGATATTAAATATTCGGCCTGTTGGGTAGATAAGATGTTAAACTCTGTTTGGAGTAATATACGTTTCTTAAGTGACTCTTGTGTAAAAGTGTGGCAACCCTCCCTGTCTAATTGTAGAATCTGATCAGTTAGCAATTTTAGCCGTTCGGCATCTTTCTTCTTTTTATTTGCACAGTAAGAAATAATTTGGCCCCTTAAATAAGCCTTTAATGATTCCCAGACAGTGCCAAGTGGCATCCCAGGAGTCCGATTAACATCAATAAAAAACTTTATTTCGGATGCGAGCAACTTGACAAAGTCTTGATCAGACAAAAGTATGGGTTTAAGTCGCCAAGGGCGATAGACTAATTGTGTAACAGGGACATTCAGTTACATTTTGAGTGGGCTATGATCAGAGATGACAATAGCTCCATAATCACATTCCTTCACTAAAGGTAAAATCCGTTTATCAAGGAAAAAATAGTCAATTCGTGAATAACTCTTATGAACAGGGGAGAAAAACGAATAACGTCTCGAAGTCGGATTTCGAAAACGCCACACATCAACCACACCGTAAGAAATGAATTAATTGACTGGGCAGATTTAGAAATAGAGATCTTTCCCACTGTACTACGATCAAGAGATGACAACACACAATTCACATCTCCCCCTATTATGAGATTATGTGTTGAAATATCAGGAATATTTGAAAAAAGTGTATTAAAAATGTTTGATCATCCCAATTTGGAGCATATACTGAGACTAAAATGACTGGAAGTGCATACAGTTTTCCCACCACAATAACAAAGCGTCCAGCAGCATCCGTTTTAACACTGGATGCTGTAAATTGCACCTGTTTACTGACTAATATGGCAACCCCTCTTGATTTAGATTGGAAGTTAGACTGAAACACCTGACCAGACCATATTCTGTCAAGATGTACACTGTCTGCTTTACGCAAATGGGTCTCCTGCAAGAAAGCCACCTTAACATCAAGTTGTCTTAAGTGTGTCATAACTTTTCTATATTTCACTGGACCATTAAGAGATTTCACATTCCAAATCACAAAATTAACTGGGTGACTGTTAACGAATCTGTTAGTATTAGGACTGCTCATGTATCCAATCGGACTGTAGTGCGATACCCACAAACCATCACAGAAAGATACCTGACATAGTGCGATACCCACAAACCACACAGAAGATACACTCAAAAATAGATAGATCCGGTATAGTCCCACCCCTCTCTCCTAAAGAGCATGGAGAGCCCAACAAAGAAAAACAAAATCCACACATGTGTGCTTATACTGGGGAACCAAGCTCCCTGCCTGGGCTCCCGCCTCAATAATTAAAAAAATAAAGTAGAATAAAATAAAGGTTTCCTTATTTTAAAGTACAATTGCTATTTTTTGCTCCTAGCTGCGTATAAAACGAGCATATCACTAACCAAGGGAAAGTCTCTCTGCTAAACTTTCATACAAAAAGAAGAGAAAAAAAAAAGAGACAGCCAGAAGTCAGTCCAGAAGAAAGATGTTTTCCCTCGGAATAGAGTCTGAGATTAACTAAATAAATAAATAATTAAAAAAACACGGGACATATAATGTTGAAAAGTTCTATACAACCTGACAGGGGCAGGTGAGAATTGTACCTGCTATCACCGCTGGTCACTGGCCGTTGCTGAGATGATTTTCTTTTTAACATAATCCATGGCTTTATTGGCATCCAAGAACTCCTTCTCCTCCTCTCCATGAGTGTTGCGGAACCGTGCAGGAAAAAGCAGGCCGTAGCGAACATCTCGTCGGTCGCGAAGAAGCCTCCTCACCTCTGTAAACGCCGCCCGGGCCTTGGCCATAGCTGCTGTGTACAGTAGTCTGATGTGATGAAGATCGGTGCCTCTTTGAAGTGAAGAGGGCCGCGGCTCCGGGCCCAACGTAATATTTCCACACAGTCTTGATAATAGTGCAGCTTAGCCAGTGCTTGGCAGCGCTAATCCAAAAATTAGTTCCGCTATTTCAAAAGCACTAATTTATTTATTTAGGTCTGCTATTTCAAAAGCACTAATGTCTTATGAAAATTAGGGGAAGCTAAATTGTAAACCGCTATTTAAATTCAACAATTGGTAGCCAGCAAGTTATGCAATATTTGCACTACACTGCCAACTAGTGACCAAACTAAGTGCAGAAGGCCACAAACTTCAGGTTCCCACACCACTACACACACGAGAATGGGTCAAGCTTCCAGGACGTGAAGGCTTGTGGCTATAAGCTACATCTGGTGTCACCTAGGTGGGTGGCTAAATAAGGACAAACAAAACAAAAATAAAGTGGTTGGTCCACCCTTACAAGACACACTCCCAGATGTTTTGCTCTACAGGCCATGCAAGGCCCGGGCAGACCAAAAACAATTCATTAAACTCAACTCAAAAAGGACAGCAGGAAACAGTACATATGAAACTATAAAGACAAACTTCAATTAATCTTGACAGTTCCATATACAATTCATTTCATTAGTCATTAATACATTATATAAAAAACAATACCTGACACGTCGTCACACCCACGTGCAGCTGGATGTAGAACACACCTTCAAATCTTGTGTGTGATAACACTGCAACATCCAAACAACACATTAGGAAAGATACCTTGAGTTTTTAAAACCACCAGATCATGATAAAGTGATTTCTTACCACACACCCCAACAGCAGAAGCACAATCAGAGCTCTGACAAACTTTTCTGAAAGGCCACACCTGCTCCTTTATCTGCTTGCCTTTCAATCAGTGATGGAGAGCACCAACAGGTGCCACTGGTTACATCAAGAACATAAAAATACAATAAATTAATTCATTTATTTGCTCATTCTTTTGAGAATTGTGAAAAGTCTCTCCATTCTGTCTCTACTTACATTTGTTCTTCTCTCTGCTGCTTCATCTCTTCTGCTGAACTGAAATAAATCATCCTCTCTGTCCTGCTGCCTCTTTCTTCCCCGTCTCCGTTCCTCAGCCCTGGCTCACCCGCTGCTGCGCTTGGACCTGGAGTGTCCTCAGTGATGGAGACAGTTAGGACAGGAGGTGCAGTGGAAGGTCTGTCCTAAAACCTCGTCCATGATGACAAACCAGGACCAAGTCACAGCAGCAGCGGCTTCCCATTAACTCCTCCTGACCCACCTGGATATTTACAGTCCTGAACAGAGGAAACATCACAGTTGGCAAAAAGAGCAACAAACATAAAAAAAAACTTTACATGTATTAACAGCTGCACGTACAAATTATATTCTTCATTACGCATGCACATACTTTGTATTTATTTTTTTAGATTATCCTATATCTTTTTTGCCTGCAGAGGATTTACCTTGTCATGCAGGCCCCATCTTCTCCAAAATGATCCTAATAACAGCAACATAAAATGAATGAAGAGGGGAAACATGGAAAATAATGTCTTAGAAAAACTGTAGTTTCCACCGCACAACACAAGAAGAGCTGTACAGTACTTCATTAAGATCACAGGTTCTGTACAGTATGAAGGTTAATGAAACTGTACTCAGTCAGAAGCATAAGATGAATAAATTGATTCAGTCGTGTACCTCCATAACACAGCTGCAGATTTGTTTTGCACTCGTGAAAAGGTGGCTGTTTTCAATCTGAAGCTTAATAAAAGCTTAATTATTAACTCACAGGTCTAATTAAGAGCTGGTCACTTTCCTCAGCAGGGATAAACACTTCTACTTTGCGTTTTGTAGCCATATCTTCTCATTTGTACAGGTTAAATACGTGAAAACATAAGCGGCCATAATCGTGCATAAATGTTTTCTGAATGAACAAGTGTGGACGGTTTAATAATAAAAGCTTAATAAAAGCTTCGGTCTACTCCTTGCTCCCTTAAAAAATAAAAAGTAAAATTAGCTTAGCGGCAAAAATATTATGGGACCCATTGTACGGGCTGATCTCCGACAAAAAACAATACAAAAAAATGTCTACGCAAATGACAAAAGTCTATCATCTGCTTAAAATCATAACCGTTTTAGGCTTTTAATTTTTAATCCCACATTTTAACATAACTTACTTTTAAAAGTGTATTCCGTCGCTTCGTCCACCATAACATCATCCAAAATTTTCCCTCAATATGCACGCGCAGTGTAAACGCAATGCATTTTGGGAAAGCCTCGGTCTTGAAGGATACCAAGTACACCAGTACACCTCGCTGCAGCGGGACTGAGGGACGCTTTTTTGTCACGGACCACATCCGCCGCTGACAGGATATGGTCTGTTAGCAGCCCGTAAATAAGTTTTTTCGTTTTTACTGATAGATAATTAGTTATTAGCGATACTGCATTTTAAATAAAAATAGCGCAAATCCGCTTATGAATTATAAAAGTTAGTCAATTGCGTAAAGCTAACAAATTGTTTAGGTACGCTATAAGCGGATTAGCGCATTAGCGCTCCCTAGCGGTCTGGCGCCCACCTTTGAGCTTAGCGACAATGACCCGCGGCTTACCGCCTGACTTGTTCCCACCTCCAGTGCAATGAGATCGATCAATAAGTGGCACTTTATCCAACTGTAGCACCTCCATTAGCATGTTAGCCACCGCTGTCATGGTGCTGGATTCTGGCGTCTCGGGAACTCCAATAATCCGCACGTTGCATCTTCTCATTTGCCCTTCCATGTCGTCACATTTCTTTTTGAGCCCGTTCACTTCTTCTTTCAGTCTGTAAAGGGGTTAAAGGGGGGGTCAGTTTAATACTGACCTCCTTTTTACCTTAATTTACTTATTCAGATTGAATAGTAATTTCACGGATTCTCTTCTTTTTCAGTTTACCCAATATTTCTGTGATCTTTATGATGGATAAATAAACAGAGCCATTAAGTGACAATGGACACGTTAACTTAGTTTGATATGTCAAAGAGACACTATCATTTATTTAAAATAAATCAACTAAATTAACACCATTACACTTGATTGACATGATTTCACTTTCTTTCAATTCAAATACGTCAGCACACTTGAATTCAACACAACAGACATAAATATTAGATGTTACACATATTTAGTCTGAGGGGCATTTCAGCTTAAAATATAGTTTCCAGCTTAGGTTGAGAGGGAAAAGAAATAGGAGGAAAGATTTAAGAAGAACATTATCCTGAGCATGAGACCAGAGTGACACTTCCCATCAGACTTCTGCTAAAATCCAGGTACGTTTTGTAAACAGCTCCTTTACCTTTTGACGACCGCCCGGTAAGAGGGAAGACACCAGCCTTCAGATGCACAGAGTCCTTTAGTCTCAGCACGTCCAAAACTGGTTTTAGTTTACGTTTCAACGTCTCCTGGCTTCCGCGTTGGTCATCAGAGAATATGTCAGCTTCAGGCCTCTGACTTCAAGATAAACTTATTCCAGGAGGGAATAAACAAAGTTTTTGAGCTCGGCTTGTTCGAAGTAGACTCATAACAGCCTGTTATCAGTCCTTAGCTGAAGACGCCGGTCGTTAGCTCTTGACCACACGTGTCCAGCTCTTGGGAAAGTTCACATCTCTTTGGAAGTTCCCAGCAACTCTCTGGCGCGTTCTCGCACAGTTTAGAACTTAAAGAGCAGGCACAAAGAGAGGAGTTCACTTGTCTTATCAGAACCCAAGGTTACAGCAGCAGAGGGAAATTGTTTAGGAAAAGACAGAGCAGCTGGAGCCTTGTTCATGAAAAACAACGGATTAAACTGTCTTCTTATTTCTAAACAAAACAGTCGGGTCTCTGTGACCCGCAATTTCACCTTTAACATAGCAGTGAACATAGTTTAACTCTCACAGAATAACACAGCTTAAAAAGCACACATCATGAAAATGACAAAAGTTATTCTTTTGATCACATTAGAATAAAATCAAAGATAGAAATAGTCTCTTTTGGTGACTATATTTATCAGATTATAGCTAAATGAATGATTTTGTAGTAAATGTCTTGCTTTACTGAGAGGTCAGTAAAGGTCATCACTGGACAGTTCAAAAGTACACAGGTGTCTTAAAAGTGGACAAGGTCATGTCCACTACATCTCCCCCCTTTTGGAAGCCATCGCCAGTCCTTGGGGATGGGGTCCAACACGAAAGGAAACCTTGAACTGTCTTTGATCTTGAAGTAATCCAGCAAGTGGAGAAGAAAAAATCAAAAATTATAATCCCATAAAGTTTTTGGAAATTTCATACTGTTCGGAGGTAATCCTAATGCGAAAAGCTTTTAATCCTTCGGAAAACAAAGTCTGTTAACTCCTGGAAAACAAAGTCTGCGATCCTTTGGGAAACAAAGTCTTATAATCCACAGCGGTAATTCCATAGCAGTAATTCCACAACGATTAGTTTTGTTGATTGATCAGCACCAATTGTTTTCATAATCAGCATGTAGAGGGGATCCCTCGATTGACGCAGAGGAGGCGACCCTTGGATGGAGGTTGAAGACCAAGCGTTGGAGCTGCAGGTCCCACATCGAAGGTTGTTGGCTGGTTGGTTTCCAGTCAGTGCCACTCTGGTTCTATGTGTCATGCAATTATGTGGATTTTTAAGGTGGGCTTATGATTGGGATTTTACATTAAGCCTTACCTATATGCACCTGGTATGTAAGCTATCATGGTTTAGATCAGCTACACTTACCAATTAAGGGGTGGATCAATTCTGTAAATTTAGATATAGGGATTTGTACCTATAAAATTTTGGAGGGCTTCTGTAACGAAGGCCTCTAATTCCAAACTATTCCTCCATTCATTACTTAGTTTAGGTTAAACTAAAATAAAAATGAAATATAGTTTGATCTAAATGTCTGTTGTCTTTTAGACGAACGACGCAGGATTTGGTATTCCTAATAAATTTTGAAGTCTATGGCGAGACTCATCAAAATGAATAGGTAATCTAGAATAGAAACGATCGAATCGGTTCAATTTAGAAATTGTGAGACCAGCGTAGTTTATGGTACCTTGGGTAGCTTTAAACTACATTGACTCTTCAACGATTGAAACTTAACAAAACGAACTGCATGTTGGCATAGTTAAATCCATATCATTCATTAACCCATGTTAATACAAAACCTTTTTGGCTGGGAGTGTTCAGAACTAAAACAATATCTCAACTAATGACAACAGTAATGACTAAACAACAAGGAAACAAACGTTTCACTGCTTCGACACACTCTTGTCGTCAGATTCCAAAGTGCAACACACACAAAAACAGGTCTCAACTTTATGACCGAGGTCAAATTAAATCTCGTGGATTCAAACGGTTGTTAAGGTT
>JBBPBX010095849.1:0-13131 GCA_038048925.1 Garcialebias charrua | reverse complement strand
ATCTTCCTCTGCTTCTCTGTGCCTTTTTTTTTGTGCCCTAGAATTCCTCTCATCACCAGACTCTTTAGAATGTAAACAAACAAAATGTTAAGGTGAAATGATTAATAACAGATGCTAAAAACGTTGAAGAAGCTGAGAGGGTTATCATAGCAACATAATAAAAAGTAGGGATGGGGCCAATCCAATCCAGTATCTGTATCAGTATCCGATACAAGCATAATTTAGGTATCGGTTTTCCGATCCAACCGATTTTTTTTGTTTTCCAGCTGCACCATGCACATAATGCACGCTAAGCATTATGGGGAAGAAAACACAGTCCACTCCCCTTAACCACTACGGGAGTGGATTTTCTTGTCTTTCCCATAATGCTTAGCAGCATTTTAGTTTTCCAGCTGTACCATGAGTTAGAAGGACATCTGTGATATACCAGTAGACCTGCCTCTTGAGTGCTGATAAAGTTTAGGTGTGTCATGTTGTGAGGCCCAGAGTGTCTTCATAGGGTTTAACTCACACAATGTTAAGACAGTAGTCACAGTTAAAAAAAATTCACTATTACAGCCTCATATATACCTGAACGGTGTCGGATCGGGAAATTATCGGTCGATACCCAGATTTAAGTATCGGATCGGAAGTAAGAAATGTGGATCGGTGCATCCCTAATAAAAAGTGAACAAATATACAAATATACATATACACTACATCTGCCAGTTATTGCACAATGCACATCTCCTCTGGTGGTTTCTCTATCACTACTGTTCTGCTGTTTTCTCTCAGTGGGGGAGGATTATGGTGGGAGAACAATGTTTCAGATATTAGTGTAATGTGTGCAGACCCTGTCACATACCCTTCATCAAAGCCACTGATCAAACTGATGGCGCACACAGACATTGATGGAGCCCTCCTTCTATAATGTGTATCTTCAACTGCTGAATAGGTCATGTAATGAGTGACATATGCTTTATCTGTTCCTCAGTAAGGTTCTGATTTGCCAGGGTTTCCACAACTCTCCGGACTTCCTGGCTGGTCACATTTGGTAACTTGTAGCTGCAATGAGCCAGAAAAATTATTTTAATCTCCATTTTCCTGACATGCACAGTAACGTTTCATTCATACTTACTGTTCATGCAGACGGTGAAGGTTCTGGGTGGCACTTTTAATGGGCCGTCCTTTAGAGTTAATGAAAAATCTGTCCTCCTCTTGTCCAGTCTTTCACCCATTCAGAGTGAATGTGCTTGTAATATGTATCAAGCATCTGTGGAGACAATAGCACAAACGAAGCCAGTTCTTGTGGAATGATTTATGGTGACATTCATAGAAAGCCATGCTAGTCTGTTAGAAAACTTGTTGCATCCTCCTCCATTGACAGGGAAAATGTGACAATCTCCATGTTTGCCATCTTATGGTTGCTGACATCAACAACAAATATGCCATCAAATTCCTTCTTACAGTATTAAGCCACTCTGAAACCTGGGAATCATTGAAGGACTGTGCTCATTTTTTATCTGAACATGTTTTTTTTTGGTCAACCTGCTGAACTCTTTGTCCAGTGACAAACTGAGGAAAACTGTGCATGGAGAGTACTTACTGTTAATCCTTCTACCACTCCTGATCTTTGGTAGTGACTCACAATCAGAATGCCTTCGCAGTAGTACCGGTACATGTTTTTTCTTCAGAAGACAGATACAGATACTCCTCAGTTAGGCCTTTCCCATTAATGCCAATCATGTCTTTCTTGGCCAGATGCATCAGTTTCTGGCTTAGTTGAACCTCAACGTAACGGTCATATCTAATATTAGAAGAACAATTGCAAAAGAGAATTAAAGCTGCAAGCAGCATTGAAGGCCTCACAAGCGCTGCTTCAGCCACATGGCGACCGCAGAAGCTCCATTCACTAACGCTTGTGGTGACCGTGTGAGCTCCAGCTACGCCTCCCAGTCACTATCATGAATGCACTTGTGCTATTCCCGCACACGTCCACCAGGGGCACATTTGGTAAATCTTGAAAAATCACCTTCCTGTCAGTACGAGTCCAGCTGCAAGTCTTACAAGTTTGGCAGAAATCCGACCTTCCACATAGCAGTTATTGTCACTTCCTATTTTGTGGCGAATGTTTAATGAGGACTTCCTTTATGCTTTTCAACATGTCATGTGTGTTATCAATGTTCAATGGATATAGTTTTAATACTTCATAAACGGGAGAAATAGGACTACTGACCCAATAATCTTAAATATTTTCACTGAGTGAGCAGGGTTTTAGTGATATCATTAACATACCATAGCAGTGCTCATATTGAATAAAAAATCCGGAGCGTTACTTGCATTTTGTTTTATTTTAGTTGTTTTCTATCATAAAATGCTTCCAAAACATTATCAATTCTTGCTAAATACCTACTAAATTACCCTCAGGCTAGCTTAATGAAATGTTTCACAGAATTTGAATTAAAATGAAATTATCCCTGAAACACAAGCAGACTCCAAATCATAAATATATATTTTTTCTTTCCCATGCTTTCTGCTTTTTCTGGAACACAACGAGCATGGTACAGAAAATACTTTTACTAGTCATAACATTCAGCTCCGTATAACAACCTTTCTTCTACACCAGCGGTCAGGTCATATACTAAGGAGGTAATATTTCTAAAAAGGGATAACCAAGGCTGTTTCATGCTTATAAAGAAACAATCCAACACCTTCAGTGGGAAAAACGAGTGTGTTTGTAATACAAAGAGCGCTGCAGAAAAAGCACACTTCAGGTGCACTTGCCCTGAACTGTGCCTGTCAGGTCACCAACAAAGACTGAAATAAATAGAAAACCTTAGAAGCACAAAGTGTTATTAAATGTTGTACTTTTATATAAAAACGTTTTTATTATTCTAAATGAAAGAGCTAGCACTTTTGAAGGAACTCATGCCATCTCCCATCTTTCATGAGTTTTACATTAAAATCATCTTGTGCTGAGAAGGTATGGCGTTGTAGCCATTTCGGTCAAACCTTAAACAACATTGCGCACAATCACATGTGATGTTGTGAGATCTCGGTGTGTTAGTGCTCAGAGCATATTTTGTGGATTACTTCAAGCTTCACAGTGAATTTTAGCTTAATGTCTGCAAATTGACTGAGACATTTTGTGAATGCAACAGACATCCACATGCACACAAAGACAGATGAATAATTTTTTGCTACTTAGCCTTTGGCTCCAGACATTAAAGATGTGAATCATTTTACTAAATAAAACTTGCAGATTTTAAAGGATGCAGTAAGATGTGAAGAAATGATCAGAGTGTGCAGCAGTGCACCATCCACACCTCTGTGGCCTCTCTGAGAACTAAAGTGCTTCTAAATGCCAGACCCAGAGGAGTTACATGACTGAGTAAAACTCTTTTATGAGTTTTTATTTTTTATTTTTAATGACAGCTATTGTTCCTCCAAAAACACTTTTAATGTACTTGGTTTTTTTTCTGGAAGAAGTAGGATATCTTCTGAATTAATTATTTCCGATTAAATGCTTTTTACTCTTTCTTCTGTTTTCACTCATCAGTTTTTACATGCAGCTAGTTCTTTACCTTCCCTTCCAAATTCAGATTGCACAACCACACACAACGCTTTAAAGAAAATGACAAAAAAATTGTCCCGAGAGCCAAATGAAGTGTTTGAAAGTCGACCCCAAACTGCCTGGGTGTTGTGTATGTGTTGTTAAAATGTACAGTCCAGCACCTGTTTGATAACTCGTAACCTGTCTCACACTTTTTATTCTCAAGTTTATTATTCCCTTATTTATTTATATGTTTATTTAATAACTGAACCTATTTACACAGGGAAATCCCATTGAGATGACAGATCTCTTTTGCAAGGGACGTCTGGGCCTGAAGGCAGTCTAACATGCATGTTTTTGGTGAGAGGAAACCAGAGTACCCAAAGAAAGTCCACGCAAGCACAAGAAGAACGTGCAAACTCCACACTGAAAGACCCCATGTTCAATCCCCGGTTGGACCTGGGGTCTTTCTGGGTGGAGTTTGCATGTTCTTCTCGTGCTTGCGTGGACTTTCTTCGGGTACTTTGGTTTCCTCCCACAGACCAAAAACATGCACGTTAGGCTGCCTTCAGTCCCAGGCCTTCCTTGCAAAAGAGATGTGTGACCTCACTGGGATTTTCTTGAGTAAATAAAGGTTAATTAATAATTAATAGGCTCTAAATAGTTACTGAAAAACAAAAAACAAAATCCCAAAGACCTTAAAAGATTAGTTAGGGCTCAGGATATTTTTGGAAACCAGTCTCAGGTACTACCACTCCAAATTTCAGGTCATTATTAGTTAAACTGACAAAGTTATTACCACTTTGTATTTTTGAAGTGGAATTGTTTGTGGCAGCCACCTTAAATGAAATCAAATCCAAAAGTTAATTAGTTTTAAATGTACAGGTAATGCTTATATTCTGAAAGTTTCATTGAAATCCGTCCAATGGTTATTAAAGCATTTTGCTAACAGACAAGTACTTTGTACCAAACATGTCCAACAACACAATAGTCCACATTCACTTTTTGGCTGGAGATAATGTAATTTTATGGAGGTTAATCATGTGACATGAGAGGATAATTTTGCAAAGCTCGTTAAAAGTGGTGATGCAAACAAATTTCTGGTCAACAAAACTGAGCTGCCTCAGCTGCAGAGAAGTATTTGATCAAGATGACAAAACAGTGTTTTGTGTTACTGTTTGGCTTTTTAAAAACAGTTATTTTCAGTGTTGCAAATAGAGTAAATCAAATATTCTGCTGCAAAGCAACGGCCATTTATATTTTTGGGCAGACGCATGACCAGCAGCAGCTCCGACACTCCAGCACAACACTGATGTCAAAAAGAGCCACGTAAGATGATTTTTTTAAAATTTCTAATCCATCCTGCTTGTCAGCCCTGAGTGGGTATGAAACAGCTCCAGGGTTGAAACAGACATTTAGTTCCTTCAGAGAAGCCCTGAGGCATTTAAGTTCCAAGTGTTGTTAGTTAAAAAGCACCTTTTTGCCTCTTTTCCACCGCTCGGCTCGGCTCGGGTTGGATCGGCTCAGGTCGGCTCAGTTCGGGTCGGGTCACATCTATGTTCTGTTTCCACAGCTTTTTTGTACCCCTTCTGTGGGCGGGGTCCAGAATCCTACTCGTCCAGAAACTGTTTTTTTTTTTAAACAACACAGTGTGATCACAACATGTTCATATACTAAATGTATCCTGTTGGAGTTATTTGAAATAAAATTCAATGTTTTATAGACATAACTGTGTCAAGCTACCACCATTAATTTTCTCCCTTCTACTTTGTATCACATATTATCAATTCTATCAAAAACCACATAGCTGATATTTTTCAAAAAAATCTAGTGTGATCACAACATGTTCATATACGAAATGTATCCTGTTGGAGTTATTTGAAATAAAATTCAATGTTTTATAGACATAACTGTGTCAAGCTACCACCATTAATTTTCTCCCTTCTACTTTGTATCACATATTATCAATTCTATCAAAAACCACATAGCTGATATTTTTCAAAAAAATCTAGTGTGATCACAACATGTTCATATACGAAATGTATCCTGTTGGAGTTATTTGAAATAAAATTCAATGTTTTATAGACATAACTGTGTCAAGCTACCACCATTAATTTTCTCCCTTCTACTTTGTATCACATATTATCAATTCTATCAAAAACCACATAGCTGATATTTTTCAAAAAAATCTAGTGTGATCACAACATGTTCATATACGAAATGTATCCTGTTGGAGTTATTTGAAATAAAATTCGAATTTTTATAATTTATTTTCGTTGTGCAAGCACAGGTTTTGGAAAAAGTCAAAGCGAAACTACTTTAAATGCAGCATATTTGACCACTACGTGACAATATTAAAGCGTGGTTAAGCTCAGGAACCCTCGTACTATAAAGTCAGATATGAAATATATTTTATATCTGTTCATTGAGCTACATTTAAAGACATAAAGCCGCCCGCGCGCCGCGTGTTGCTCGTGGCGAAACTACTTTTTAAAATCGTGCAGTTTTGAGCAGTACGTGATTTTATTAAGGACACGTTCAGCTGAAGACCCATCTTTGCTATAAATTTAAAAAATAATAATTGTTTTTACCGTGTTTATCATGTAAGTCCTGCAGTGATCGCGTCCCTCTCTTCCGTGAAAACAGCTCGTGTCTCCTCCTCCCTCCTTCCGGAGCGGGTGAGCTCGCCTCAGTACACCTCTGAAACCGGCCCGAAAATCTCAGGAAATCTCGCGCGGCTCAGCACGGAATATCCGGTGGGAAAGGATGAAAGGGGGTCTCTGCGACGCACATATGACGTAACATCCGACCCGAGCCGACCGGTGGAAAAGGGCCATTTGTGTGCCTGATTGCATGAGTGGAGACGTGGAGTCTCAAGCTTTCAAGCTGCCAGCTCTGCTTCTCAGCAGACTGTTTGTTACCAGCTTTAGCACTTTGCCCTGTTCTTTGTCTCGACCAAAGCCTGGATGGCTCTGCGGATCTGTTCTGAACCTGCACAAGCTGTGTTTCCATCCATTTTCATTTAGAATTTTGAGCTAATTTTTGAAATCTCGCAAATATGTAAATACAAATTAATGCAAAGCAGAAGTGTTTCCATCAACTGGCTTGAATCGCATCTACCGGGCCACGCACAGCGTCATTACGTCAGACGTCAGCGTCATTACGTCAGACGTCAGCGTCATTACGTCAGACGTCAGCGTTACGCATGTCTACAGTAAACAGGAAGTAGCGGTTGAAAACAGAACCCGGCCACACATCTCGTCAAAATGGAGAGAATATTTCAGGTACGTGTTGCTATCGGGCAAGTTGTATTTATTCTGTCATGCCAACTAGTTTTAGCGATGTTACATGTTGTCCGGAGCGGAAACAGCTGAACGTCACGTGACGTGAATGTTCGCTACGGCAGAACTGAGTCGGAAAATCTGTTTCCATCTGTCGTTTTGCGCATCTGCTCATTTTCGAAGATCCCAAAAACCACCTCAAGCGAGCGTATAAACTTTTTGGCGAATTTGAGGAAGTAAATTTGGATTTTGCCATTTCCATTAAGCTTTTCTGCTGCGATACTTCAAAATGCGCATCTAGAAACTTTGATGGAAACACGTCTACAGAGCCCACACTTCCTCTCAGGACCCTTGTCACGTCCCGGCTTCATCTGCCCACCTGTTCAGTCACATTACTCTGTTACCCTCAATCTGTCTGCCTGTGTCTGTGACGGTGCTCAGGATCACCGGTTCTCCTGGAACATACCTCATCAACCCAGGTCTTAGAGGAAAAAAATCAATGAAAACATGCTGGAATTTATTGAAAATTAGAGAATGAATATAAAATATGTAGATTTGCTCAAAACATTACAAAACACTTTGTCACATTCTGTGGATTATACTGTATCATACTTTTTGCCCACTACCTATAGCTTTTGGTGGACAATAGTATTTTTGTCCGTCTATGTGTGTATTTTGTCTGTTTTTTATCAAAACATCTCATGAATGACTAGACAGATATTAATAAAACTTGTATGAAGTAACCACTTCCACAATGTATCTCTACAACGGATAAGCTTTTGGAAAAAGATGGCCATCTCAGCCAGTTTACCTTGAAATACACACAAGCAGTTGTTTTCAGTCAATTTTACAGATACTGAGGTAAAATTGGATGCAATAAAGGACTGAGAGTTACTCACAACACATCTCATAATGTTAAGAAAGATTGTACACTATGTTATTTTGAAGGTTTGACCAAAACAACTACTGTCCCTTCTCATCATAAATACCATTTTTTTCTGCCATACACTTCACTTCACCGTATAAGTCGCATCAGTCCAAAAATGTCTAATAAAGTGGAAAAACATAAATAAGTCTCTTCACCGTATAAGTCACATGTATTATTTGTCACCACTGACCACCTGGAAATGTGGGTCGGTGTTGTGCCAAAAATTGATTGGCTGCCAAATGGCAGCTTCGGGAGCATGAATGGGAGGTCTTTAACAAGAATTTAACAATATTAACACTTAAAACAATTATTTGTTTGCTCGAAATTATAGCAAAGGTGTGTTTAAGTTTAACTTTTACTTAATAAATGCACTTTAACTGTCAAATCAGCTGCATTTCAACAATCAATTTGTGGCTGCAGGAGCGCACAGAGGGAGGACTCTGTGCATTTCTTCAAAATTTAACAAGATAACCACCTAAAAACAATTATTTATTTGCCCAACATTTGAAGCATGAAATTTGGTACACTTGTCCATTTCACCAAGATGCACAGAAAACCCTCTGGCACCAACGTTGTATGATAAACAGGAAAGCGGCCATTTTGGAATGCTCTCCAAATTTTAACACCTTTTTGGCTGTTTACAGCCTCCGCATTTGAATGAACTCCTCCTAGGGGTTTCACTCAATAGCTTTCAAACTTGGCCGGTTTCTTCAAAAGGCATGGGGGACCAAAAGTTATCAAAACGGTTTATTCGGTTATAAAATCCACAGGTTTGATCCGAGGAGTAATAAAATCAGTATGCTAGAACATTGACTGCCCTTGAACAGGAATCCATAAGAATTGTCCAATAGCCTCCACAGCGTCCCCTAGAATATTTTGAAACCTCAGCCCCAAACCATTTTGGGACAGATTATTCTGAAACTCGGTGAACATATGTAACATATGTATCTGGGCAGCACGGTGGCACAACTGGTAGAGCTGCTGCCTCTCAGCGAGCAGGTCCTCAGTTAAAATCCCGGTCTGGGGGCCTTTCTGGGTGGAGTTTGCATGTTCTCTCCGTGCATGTGTGGGTTTTCTCCGGGTGCTCCGGTTTCCTCCCACAGTCCAAAAACATGCATGTTAGGCTGATTGGTAACTCTAAATTGACCCTGAGTGAGACAGGTCCCTCTTGTAAATGAGTCCCCGTGGCTCAATGAGGCTAGCCTGTATAAATAATGGTTGAATTGAATTGAATTGAATCTTCTCAGGACCTACGAAAAAGTCTGTAGGAACCCTGGTCCAAAACCAACAGGAAGTCGGCCATTTTGGGTCAAATGGTCATTTTTCAGCGTTTCTAATTGCGAATTTTAACAAACTCCTCCTAGGGATTTTGAAGGATTGCTTTCAAACTTGGTTAATATGCCCTTAACACATTGGACAGTATAGTTATGAAAATGCTTGCGTTTTCCTTTATGTTGAAGGGGCATGGCCAAAGTTGCGCTTCACGCCTTAAATTTTGAAACCCTATAACTTTCATAATGAAAAACCGAAATGCACCAAACTTGGCATGAGTCATCCCTGTTGGATGCCCGACAATCCTTTGTGGTCATATTGAGATGTCGTTGAAGCCCCGCCCCCTCAGAACTGGAAGTCACTTTTTTTACTTGGAATGCTCCCTCTCTGACACCCTTGAACTAATCAGGATGATCCTGTGTTAAAAGACATATAACAAGTTGGTCTGACTTGCTTTAAATTACAAACAGTTTTCACTGGAGGATGTGGGCGTGACGGTGTGACAATCTCAGATGTGATGCTGTCGACATACATTAGGCTCTAAATTCCACAGATTTGAACCAAGGTATACCAAAATCACTATGATTGATCATTATCCACCACGTGAAACGGCACCCATGATAAGTGGCCAATACCCTCCACAACGCCCCCTATATTATTACTACAGTTATATCTCAGTGATACATCATCCGATCTGAACAAGGTTTATTGGGCTTCATCAGTGAGCACTTCTACACACATTGATATTGTGGTTTAACATTATGACTCCAGGGTGCCCCCTAGATTTTTCAAACTGTTATATCTCATTGATAGATCATCTGATCTGTTCCAGATTTATTGTGCGTCATCTGTCAGCACGTCTACACACATTGGCATTGTTGCTTAAAATTTCCCTCCAGTGCGCCCCCTACATCATTCCAAAAGTTACAGATTAGTGATATATCATCTGATATGCACCACATTTATTGTACGTCATCAGTGAGCACTTCTGCACATAATTATATTGTTATTTAACTTCTGACTCCAGCGTGCCCCCTAGATAATTCAAACTGTTATATGTTAATGATAGACCATCTGATCTGTTCCAGATTTTTGTGTGTCATCTGTGGCCACTTCTAAACACATGGGTATGGTTGTTTAACATTTGACTCAAGTGCTCCCCTACATTATTCCAACAGTTATATCTCATCAATCCCATCTGCACCAGATTTATTGGACTTCATCAGTGAGCACTTTTAGACACATTGGTATTGTGGTTGAAAATTTTACTCCAGTGCGCCCCCTATCTCAGTGATACATAATCTCATCTGCTCCAGATTTTTTTGTACTAGATCAATGAGCACTTTGAGACAAATTGGTATTGTTGATCCATGACTTCACTTAAGCCCCGTCCACTCACACAAGAAACTTACGATTATTGGGTGACTTCCAGCTTCGTCCTGTGTACCAAATAAGTCTGAAATTGTATTCACTTACTGTTGATTAGCACACATGACATGTTAAAAAGCCTAACGGAAGTGTTCATCAAACATTCACCACAAAACAGGAAATCCCAAATGGAAGTGCTCATCAAATATTCGCCATAAAACAGGAAATCCCCAAAACTCCCATCTGGAAAGTCACATTTCAGCAAAACTTGGATGGATTACAGCTGGCCTAGTACTGATATGGGCGGAGTGCGCACTCTGGTGGGCGCGTGCAGGAACGGAATGTGAGCATTCACCATTGCGACTGGAAGGCGTTGGAGCTCCTGAGTTTGCAGGTAATTTAGAAGATTTGGCAAATGCACACCCTGGCAAACTGGTGCGGGATAGGCATGAGAGTGTTTGAGGTAGCAACTGGGCGGATTAGCTGGAGCTCCCATGGTCGCCACAATAGGGCCAGAGCGGAGTTTTGCTGCGAGGGCCTCAATGTTGCTTGCAGCTTTAATATTAAATTGTTATTATTCAAATGATTAAAAAACAAAGAACAAACAAAGAACAAAATTATCCTGCCTCAGTGAGTTTATTAAAAGGAACCTCAGACTGACCAGACCCAAGTTTTGAAACCATAAAAAACACACAACAAAATGAAATACAAATATATGTTTTATTTTTGAAAAGCATAAAAGTTTGTAAAGAAATATTCTAAATACCACTCCTGATTTCCCAATCAGATCATATTGCATCTAAAGTCCAATGCAAAATAGGACTCTTTCTGTTTTGCTTTTGACTTTAGATGCAATCTGATCCCACTTGCTTCAGGTTGTGCTTGAAAGCACCTACACAAAAGAACAGGAGCAAAACTCATCAATAACCGTGTTTCCATCTATTTTCAATTCAAATTTTGAGCGAATTTTTGAAATTTTGCAAAAATGTAAATAAAAATTAATGCGAATCAGAAGTGTTTCCATCAACTGGCTTGAAGCGCATCCACCAGGCCACGCAAAGCGGCATTACGTCAGACGTCAGCGTCATTACATCAGACGTCAGCGTTACGCATGTCTACAGTAAACAGGAAGTAGCAGTTGAAAACAGGACCCGACCACACATCTCGGCAAAATGGAGAGAATATTTCAGGTATGTGTTGCTATCGGGCAAGTTGTATTTATTCTGTCATGCCAACTAGTTTTAGCAATGTTACATGTTGTCCGGAGACGAAGTCACGTGACGTGAATATTCGCTACGTCAGAACTGAGTCTGCAAATCTGTTTCCATCTCTCGTTTTGCGCATCGGCTCTGATTCGAAAAACCCAAAAACCACCTCAAGTGAGCGTATCAACTTTTTTGCGAATTAGAGGAAGTTAATTCGAATCGTGCCGTTTCCATTCAGCTTTTCTGCTGCAATACTTCAAAATGCGCATCAAGAAACCTTGATGGAAACATGGCTAATGTCGGCTCTGTGTTTTCCCTGTCATTTGGTGGAATGTCATGAATAATCCCTTCTTGTTTTTTCAACAGGGCTGCAGACTTTCTGACTGCAAATCAAAAACAGCACGAGAATGAGTTCAGCCTGTCCTGTGCTGCATTGATTTCCATCGTTACTCAGCTAAAAGTTAAAGCACACAGTGAAAATTAGCAAATGGCTAAAGCTTTGTTTATACTTCATGCAAGATGTGCGGCTGCGGCCCAGCAATGATGTAATTGCATGTGTGTCACCGACCATTGAGTGTTTATACTTGGAAAAGATGTGAGGGATACATTATAGTAATCCCTCCCTCTTCCCTCCCACACGCACTCCCACTGCATACGTCCCCACTCCGGACCTGCATTCTCCGTTTGATCTTTGCAAACCGGTCACGGAGAGCCCGCCACCGTTTGCGGCAGACAGCCTCCTCGGTTTGCAAGGTCTGCGCAATCTAACACAACTTATCGATTCTCCCACCAGACCAAACTTAAAATGTCCCGAAAAATCTTCCACCTTAGATCTGTTTTTCACAAATGCACCTCACAAATTTCCTGGTATAGGTGTATTTGCTAACGTTTTGAGTGATCATTCCGTAATAGCAGCTCTTAGATCTACTAAACTTCCACCTGCTAAGCCCAGAATAATCCAAAAAAGGGATTTGAAACGTTTCTGTGAACAGTCATTCCTTTGGGATCTATCCCACTTTGATTGGCAACATATCCTACAAATCAATGACGTGAACACCGCTTGGAACTATTTTCATGGTAGTTTCATTTACTTTGTAAACAAACACGCTCCTTTCCGGCAGTTCAGGATAAAGGGCCGTGACAGCCCCTGGTTTACTCCTGAACTAGCTGATCTCCTGCACTGGAGAGATCATCTTTGGGCAGCAGCAAGAAAATCACACTCAGACACTGATTGGTTGAAATTTCGGCAGCTAAGGAATAAATGCACAACTGCCATTAAAGCTGCAAAACGTAACTACTTCTTATCTCAGACCTCCAAAAATCTAAACGATCCTAAAAAATTCTGGAAAACCATTAAATCTCTCTCAGGCACCCCCCAATCATCTGACCTCCCATCACAATTTCTTGTTGACTCTGTTCCTGTGTCAAATAAGCACGAGATCCTGAACTGTTTCAATAAACATTTTGTTGCTTCTAGTTCTTTATTTGATACAGTTACAAACGGAAAATCTGCCACTTTATCTAATAATCAAACTTCAACAAATC
>JBBPBX010095847.1:0-13131 GCA_038048925.1 Garcialebias charrua | reverse complement strand
GCTTTAATAAAACACATAGTCAGCAAAATAATCAGTTAAGTAATCAGTTTGTTGCTGCTCAATAATTACCGAAAGACGCCGGACAAAGTAAGAACAGTCGAATTTTGTGTCATGTTGCGCCAGTAGCTGCTCAAACTGACTGACAGTGATGAGCTGTTTGGAACTACAGCCAACCCCCGACCTACGACTCCACCGACCTACGGCCGCCCGGACCTACGAACGTATCATATTTAATAATTTAATATAAAATATAAAAAATAAAAAATAAATTGTTTTTTTTTGTTTGTTTAAATGTTATTAATTTCATGTGTACAGCACTTTGTTGCAGCTGTGGTTGTTTTAAAGGCTTTATAAATAATATTTTTTAATAAAAATTAAAGAAATTATCTTTTTTTTAATGATTGCGCAACTTCCGGTCCGACAGGAAATGCCTGGCAGCCATTTTAGGACTCCCGCGGTCCTCCCGGCAGCCCCATGTGAGGACTGTGTGTGTTCCAGGATTGCCTCATATGGATAAATTACTACAGGTGGTCCCCGACTTACGAGCGAGTTCCGTACTTATGAGTTGCTCGTAAACCGAAAATTCGTACATCGGAACGGCCCGCAGTGGCTATCTCGTAAAACCGGAACTTTGCTCGCAAATAGAAAAAAGACGCTAGCGCTGCGGCGCACACCCGTTTATCAACATGAGACTGAACAAGCGTACATGCTGATCCTTAAACATGCACAACACTTTATTTACAAGCAGTTAGCTAGCACATTACACCACACATTCATCTATAAACACATACCTGTACAGTTTTTTCGGTACAACAGTGCTTTTCTCTGCCTTTTGTTTTCACACGACAGACATGTCGTCTCTCGCCCCCCCTCCGCGCGCTCTATGTGCAGTCAAAGTGCAGTGCAACTGTCTAGTCCAGACAGAAAGGACTGTTAGTATCCTAACTTCATACAGAAAAAGTTTTAATAACTTACCGAAAGCCGTCTGCTTGCGCCGCCATCAGCTGCATCTGTTAGCATTAGCTCCCCCGAATCCGCAGCTCCGGGCAGTCCGGTTTATCTGCATCTCCAAAAATGCTGTCGGCTTTGTTATTCCAAGTTAGCTCGTTGTCCCCCGATGTCTTCGGCTTCCAGTCCGACATCGAGGCGAGCTCCAGGAACCTCTGATCGCACAAAGCCGGCTGTCGGAGAGCTACGAGGCTAATGTTAGCTCGTTGCTAATCCAGTCCGCAGCTTCTCCATGCCTGAGACATCTCCGGGCAGTCCGGTTTATCTGCATCTCCAAAAATGCTGTCGGCTTTGTTATTCCAAGTTAGCTCGTTGTCCCCCGATGTCTTCGGCTTCCAGTCCGACATCGAGGCGAGCTCCAGGGACCTCTGATTGCACAAAGCCGGCTGTCGGAGAGCTACGAGGGTGCAGCTACGAGGCTAATGTTAGCTCGTTGCTAATCCAGTCCGCAGCTTCTCCATGCCTGAGACATCTCCGGGCAGTCCGGTTTATCTGCATCTCCAAAAATGCTGTCGGCTTTGTTATTCCAAGTTAGCTCGTTGTCCCCCGATGTCTTCGGCTTCCAGTCCGACATCGAGGCGAGCTCCAGGGACCTCTGATCGCACAAAGCCGGCTGTCGAAGCAACAGCTCTGGTGGGGTCCGGTTTAGCATGTTAGCTTAGCTCATACCATGAGCTGCTGGTCTCGCGCGGCGCTCCGCGGCTGCTGCTCCAGTCCTGAGACATTCACAGAGTTCAGGGAGTGTTTCCAGTTAATTTATCCGTATGAGGCATGCTCTTATGGGAGAAACAGTCCTCCAAAAGCCGACTGCCGACCGAGACCGGAAGTAATGAATGTAAAATGGCGGCTCCGCCATTTTACATTCATTAGTTCCAGTTTCGGCAGTACCGGAATACCAGTTCATTCATTAGTTCCAGTCTCGGCAGTGTTCAAAAAAGCACGAAATTATTTAAAAAAATGATAATAATGATACTTTACGTATATATAAAGCCATTTAAAACATTCACAGCTGCAACACATGAAATTAAGAACATTTAAACCCAAAAAAAAAAAAAAAATTTTTTTTTTTTTTTAATTTCATATTTTTATTAATTATGATAATCTCGTAAAGTCGAACGCTCGTAGGTCAGGGCGCTCGTAAGTCGGGGACCACCTGTATCTGGAATCGCTCTGTGAGCTCTGTGGACGTCTCAGGCTGGAGCAGAAGCTGCAGATTGATCGCCGATCGCGCCGCACCGCCGCTCCAACACCAGCTCATGGCCTGGCTAGCAGAAGCTAACACAGGCCTCGAGCAGCTGCCGTGGTTCGCTCGCCGGCCGCCGCGCTGCTCGGCCCGACAACATCAACGCATGGCAACCTAAGATGTCGGCTTTGACCATCTCAAAGTAAGAAATTATATTTTTATTTATTCTGTAAATGTGAATAGCAATGTTTAACATTACAGTACACTACTGTACATGCTGTACAGTTACAGTACTGGTGTTTATGGATGAATGTGTGGTGTAATGTGTTAGATAAGTGTTTGTAAATAAAGTTCTGTGCATGTTTATGGCCTAGGATGTCAGACTCATGCCGATAAATGTGTGTGCGGCGCTCCGTTAGCTTTATTTCCGCGACGTACGTACAAAATCAAGACCTACGAACGGGACGCTATTTTCACCCCTAGCTACGGCAGAATCGAGCTGCGAACCGTTCTTCGGTTCCAAACTCGTTCGTAATTCAGGGGTTTCCTGTATTGAGAGCTGTATGAACCACGTGACTGCTTCTCGGCAAGTTCAAAGTGTCGCAACTCTCTCTCTCTCTATGGCTCTGGTGTGAACTATCATGTGTGTGTTTTAAGTTGACTTCTGTCCAAACCTTTGTCCACAAAGATCACAAGCAAATGCTTTCTGTCCTGTGTGAACTTTCATGTGTCTGTTTAAAGTTGACTTCTGTCCAAACCTTTGTCCACAAAGATCACAAGCAAATGCTTTCTG
Organism: Garcialebias charrua; assembly: GCA_038048925.1. Taxonomy (NCBI): domain Eukaryota; kingdom Metazoa; phylum Chordata; class Actinopteri; order Cyprinodontiformes; family Rivulidae; genus Garcialebias; species Garcialebias charrua. The sequence continues at coordinate 10,147 of JBBPBX010095847.1, read as the reverse complement.
TCCTGTGTGAACTATCATGTGTGTGTTTAAAGTTGACTTCTGTCCAAACCTTTGTCCACAAAGATCACAAGCAAATGCTTTCTGTCCTGTGTGAACTATCATGTGTGTGTTTAAAGTTGACTTCTGTCCAAACCTTTGTCCACAAAGATCACAAGCAAATGCTTTCTGTCCTGTGTGAACTATCGTGTGTGTTTAACGTTGACTTCTGTCCAAACCTTTGTCCACAAAGATTACAAGCTAGGGGTGCACCGATTTCAATCTTCTGGCCGATCACCGATTACCGATTTTTAGAAAGTCTGACCTGCCGATACCGATTTTGGCCGATACTGATTTTCAGGTGTTAAAAGGTCAAAATGCACCCTACATTTTCTGGATTTTCCAACCTTTGCTGAGGCAGATAAAATCGGTAGATAAAATCGGCTTCTCATTTAAAGATCGGCCGATCACCGATCTCCCCAAATTAAGGAAATCGGGGCCGATCGATCGGCCGGCCGATTTATCGGTGCATCCCTATTACAAGCAAATGTTTTCTGTCCTGTGTGGACTATTGTTATTTATTATTTTATTTATTCATTTCATTTCATTTCCATTAAAAACACAAATACTGCATTGGACTTAGATATTTTAGTTTTTTACAAGATTTATATGCTGTTTCCATGAGCTTATCATCAATAATTACACCCAGAAACATTACCTAATGTACTCTACATATCTTAACACCATCGATTTTGAAAGAAAAATCCAAAATTATCTTTTTTTAACTAAATATCATAAAATTTGTTTTATCAACATTCAATGATAACTTATGTTATTTAAAGCAATCCTGTATTTTAACAATCTCCTTGTTTATCAACTCAAACATCTGTTCCATGTCTTTACCCAAACAGAAAAAAGTGGTATCATCAGCAAACAAAACACATTTGAGGATATCAGATACTTCAATTAAAGGAGAAACGAAAAGTGTTTTTAAGCTAATAGTAGTCTAAGGAAAAGCATAAAATAAGCTTGTTGAGAAATTTTCACAAGTCAATAATTTCATCCTAACTCAAATTTAGAAATTGCAAAGTGAAAAAAAAATCTCATCCGGTGTTTTTGACACCCCTCCCCCCGCCTGCTCTCGCTCCCAGGTATGACGTAGGTCAGGCCACGGTTGTCCCTCATACAGTATTGTGTAGCTTCATACAGTAGTAGTGAGTGGAAGAGTGGCGGACAACATGGTTCAGTGTGTAGCAATTAATTGTTCTAATCGGCCAGAAAACAACAACTAGAGTTTCTTTTTTTGGGTTCCCGAAAGATAAAAAACTTCGACAGGCGTGGTTATGTAAGCTCAGACGCAAGAATTACTTTCCAAAGCGGCATGACCGCCTGTGCAGTGACCACTTTGAAGAGGTGCACCTAAGTACAAGCCCTGGCTACTTCGCTCCATTGGCTTTACATCAGGCTAGCAGGAGCTGTTACAAGGAGCAGTGCCAACTACAATATTTTTGCTACAAACGAAAAGCAGATGGAGAAGAGGATGGTTCCACAGCATTAAAGAAGAAAAAAAGGGGAGCCTACTTAAAAAGAGAACACGGTCGTGTCTTACAGGTATGTTCTGAAAATCATGAGTGTGTGAAAATACAGGCAATTCATGCATTACAAATGAAATAGTCTAAAAACGGTTATTAATTAACTCTGATGTTATAGTTCATTAACATCAGTTTGTTACCCCTCACTCGTAGATGTTTATTTTACAAGCTAAAATCGCGGTAGTGAAGGAAACATGAGGGAGACCATATATTGTGTCTTTAAACACATATAGTGCCACCCAGATGTAACTAAAGGATTTTAACAGGGGTCAGTATTAAGCTGACCTCTTTATCCTTAATTAATCTACTTATTCAGATTGAATAGTAATTTCACGGATTCTTTTCTTTTTCAGTTTACCCAATATTTCTGTGATCTTTATGATGGATAAATAAACAAGGCCATTAAGTGACAGAGACGTTAACTTAGTTGGTATGCCAAAGACACTACCATTTATTTAAGATAAATCACTAAATTAACACCATTACACTTGATTGACATGATTTCACTTTCTTTCAATTTAATACGTCAGCACACTTGAATTACAACAACAGACATAAATACTGGATGTTAAACATATTTAGTCTGAGGGCTCTTTAGCTTAAATAGTTTCCAGCTTAGAATTGAGGGAAAGGAGAGGAGGAAAGATGGAGAGATGGTTTAAGGGAAATTGTCTTGAGCATGTTACCAAAGTGACACTTCTCATCCGACTTCTGCTAAAATCCAGGTACGTTTGTAAACAGCTCTTTACCTTTTGACGACAGCCCGGTAAGAGAGAAGACCTTGTAGCTTTTCAGATGCACGGGTCCTTGTGGGAACCAGCACCTCTGAGCAGGTTATTCGTTTACGTTTTCAACGTCTCCTGGGTTCCGCATCGACCATCAGAAAATGCGTCAGCTTCAGGCCTCTGACTTCAAGATAACTATTCCATGAAGGAATAAACAAAGTTTTGAGCTTACGCTCGTTCGAAGTGGACTCATAACAGCATGTTATCAGTCCCAGCTGGATGACGAGTCCTTAGCGTGTGACTGGTGGTCATTCAGCTCTTTGGGGAACCTCATCAGGGCATTGAGGTCCTCAGCAAACTCTGAAGCGTTTCAGCAAAACTTTAGAACTTTAAAGAAGATCATGAGATGAGAGAAACTTGTCTCTTTTCCATTGGTCCACGGACCAGTCGAGCAGTTCACTTGTGTTATCACGACCCAAGGTTACAGCCAGCAGCAGAGATAGATTTGTTTAGGAAAAGACAGAGCAAGCTGGAGCCCTTTTCATGAGAAACAACGGATTAACTGTCTTCTGACTTTCTAAACAAAACCGTCGGGTCTATGTGACCCGAGACTTCAACTTTAACACAGCAGTGAACACCGTTTAACTCTTACAGAATAACACAGCTTAAAAGCACACATCATGAAAATGACAAAAGTTATTCTTTTGATCACATCGGCGTAAAATCAAAGATAGAAATAGTCTCTTTTAGTGACTATGTTCTCAGATTAAAGACTAATGGAATAATTTGTGGTAAATGTCTTGCTTTACTGAGAGGTCAGTAAAGGTCATCTCTGGAACAGTTCAAAAAGTACACAGGTGTATCAAAGTGGACACGGTCATGCCCACTACAGTAGCATCAAGCTAACATTGCTAGCGTCGGACAAATATGCGTCATTTCCTGACCTCCAGAAATTACTACACTTCGACATTTAGCAGGAAAAATGTAAAAAACTATTTCTTTAAGCTACTGACGTGAAAAAAAGCATACAAAGTATGTTTGTTATATCGATTTTTTGAGACTTGTTTTCATTTCTCCTTTAAATCATTTACATATAAAATAAACAACTTAGGTCCAAGTACTGAACCTTGTGGTACTCCACATAAAGTTCTGCATAAATTAGATCTTACATCATCCATCTGAACAAAATGTTTTCTATCCCTCAAATAACTGCTTATCCACTGTAAAGCAGGACCTCTAACACTATATTGATTCAATTTATCGAGCAGAATGGTGTGATCAATAGTGTCAAATGCTTTTTAAAAATCCACAAATATACTTATACAATGTTATTTATCAATCGCTGTAGTAATTTGTGCTATCAACTCCATAAGAGCCAAAGATGTTGAACAATTTGATCTAAAACCATATTGACTATTACTTAAAATATTATTTTCGTCAAGAAATTAATCTGGTCATAAACAATTTTTTGAGAATTGTGGCAACAAAGATAAAGGCCTATAATTACTAAATACACTTTTGTCACCATTTTAAAAAGAGGAACTACTTTAGCTATTTTCATTCTGTCTGGGATTATTCCTTTTGAAAATGACAAATTACAAATTTATGCAAATGGCTCAATCACATGACGTTATTTCCTTTACAACCACCCTATCCATATCCTCACAATCCTTTGATCTCTTGTCAGGAAATTTATTAACTACCTTCATTATTTCCTCCTTAACTGTTCCACCCAGAAACATACTGCTAACGCAACCATTTCTTAAATAACTTACTTTTCCCCCCACTTTAGGAATCGAAGCTGCAACGCTACACCCAACATTTACAATTATTAAATCCATTAACAATTTCATCATCATCATGGATTTCCACATCATTCTCCACAAAATGTTGTGAAAGTCCCGTTCTCACCTTATGCGTTTTCAAAACATTATTCATTACTCTCCATGTTGTACGCATATCGTGTGTGTGTTTAAATATGACTTCAGTCCAAAACTTTGTCCACAAAGATCACAAGCAAATGCTTTCTGTCCTGTGTGGACTATCATGTGTGTGTTTAAATGTGACTTATGTCCAAACCTTTGTCCACAAAGATCACAAGCAAATGCTTTCTATCCTGTGTGAACTTTCATGTATGTGTTTAAATATGACTTCCGTCCAAACCTTTGTCCACAAAGCATCACAAGCAAATAATTTCTGTCCTGTGTGAACTATCATGTGTGTGTTTAAATGTGACTTCCGTCCAAACCTTTGTCCACAAAGATCACAAGCAAATGCTTTCTGTCCTGTGTGGACCATCAGGTGTGTGTTTAAAGTTGACTGCAGTCCAAACCTTTGTCCACAAAGATCACAAGCAAATGCTTTCTGTCCTGTGTGGACTATCATGTGTGTTTGAATTTGACTTCAGACCAAACCTTTGTCCACAAAGTTCACAAGCAAATGCTTTCTGTCCTGTTTGAACTATCGTGTCATTTTAAGTTGACTTCTGTCCAAACCTTTGTCCACAAAGATCACAAGCAAATGCTTTCTGTCCTGTGTGGACTATCATGCGTGTGTTTAAAGTTGACTTCAGTCCAAACCTTTGTCCACAAAGATCACAAGCAAATGCTTTCTGTCCTGTGTGAACTATCATGTGTCTGTATTTGTCCACAAAGATCACAAGCAAATGCTTTCTATCTTGTGTGAACTTTCATGTGTGTGTTTAAATGTGACTTCAGTCCAAACCTTTGTCCACAAAGATCACAAGCAAATGCTTTCTGTCCTGTGTGGACTATCATGTGTCTGTTTAAATTTGACTTCAGTCCAAACCTTTGTCCACAAAGATCACAAGCAAATGCTTTCTGTCCTGTGTGAACTATCATGTGTGTGTTTAAAGTTGACTTCTGTCCAAACCTTTGTCCACAAAGATCACAAGCAAATGCTTTCTGTCCTGTGTGAACTATCATGTGTGTGTTTAAAGTTGACTTCAGTCCAAACCTTTGTCCACAAAGATCACAAGCAAATGCTTTCTGTCCTGTGTGAACTATCATGTGTCTGTATTTGTCCACAAAGATCACAAGCAAATGCTTTCTATCTTGTGTGAACTTTCATGTGTGTGTTTAAATGTGACTTCAGTCCAAACCTTTGTCCACAAAGATCACAAGCAAATGCTTTCTGTCCTGTGTGGACTATCATGTGTCTGTTTAAATTAGACTTCAGTCCAAACCTTTGTCCACAAAGATCACAAGCAAATGCTTTCTGTCCTGTGTGTACTATCATGTGTGTGTTTAAAGTTGACTTATGTCCAAACCTTTGTCCACAAAGATCACAAGCAAATGCTTTCTGTCCTGTGTGGACCATCAGGTGTGTGTTTAAAGTTGACTGCAGTCCAAACCTTTGTCCACAAAGATCACAAGCAAATGCTTTCTGTCCTGTGTGGACTATCATATGTGTGTTTAAATGTGACTTCTGTCCAAACCTTTTTCCACAAAGATCACAAGCAAATGGTTTCTGTCCTGAGTGAGCTATCATGTGTGTGTTTAAATATGACTTCTGTCCAAACCTTTGTCCACAAAGATCACAAGCAAATTCTTTCTGTCCTGTGTGAACTTTCATGTGTGTGTTTAAATTTGACTTCCGTCCAAACCTTTGTCCACAAAGATCACAAGCAAATGCTTTCTGTCCTGTGTGGACTATCATGTGTCTGTTTAAAGCCGACTTCAGTCCAAACCTTTGTCCACAAAGATCACAAGCAAATGCTTTCTGTCCTGTGTGGACTATCATGTGTGTGTTTAAATTTGACTTTAGTCCAAACCTTTGTCCACAAAGATCACAAGCAAATGGTTTCTGTCCTGTATGAACCATCATGTGTTTTTTTAGATCACCCTTTCTGTTGCATTTTTTTCCACAGTCTTCACAACTAAATGAGTTCTGTTTTGACTGTTTTTTCTTGATTGAGCCTCCAGTTTTCTTCACTTCAACACATTCCTTGATAACCAAACGACTTGAAGACATCACTGACTGACTTGTCTTGTGAAATTGTTTCCCATGCTCACTGAAGCTGCAAGACTTCTTGACAGTGTGTACGTCTGAGTCAGGAGCTCTGCTCTCCTTCCAGTCTTTGTCACTGTCTTCAGGTTCTGATCCATAGTCTGATAAATCTTTTGGCTGAGAGTCAGAGTCATGTACATCATCGTCATCATCATCCTCAGATTCCTCACTGACTTCAGTCTCTGAAGAACTGCAATCATCTCCATACGTATCTAGATCTGGGTTCCTGGTAGTCTCTGCTCTTCCACAGTCCTCTCCACCAGTTGCGGTTTTCATCTGATCAACTGAGCTGCTGGTTGGAAGATCTTCCTCTTTTACTTGGTGCTGATAAAGCTGTAAAAACAGAAGTTTCTTTTCATCTTCCTCACTCTTCAAAGGAACAGCAGTGAATGCAAACCCAGTGTCATCAGTCTCCTTTTTCACACAAAACTGCTCTACCTCTTGACTGGTCCACAGTTGCTCCTCTTCCTCCTTTATGTTGAGGATATCTGGATCCTGTTGGTCCACACCAAGCATCCGTACTTCAAGAGCTGCTTCTTTAACCAGCACCATCTGCTGAACATCTGCAGGGAACACTGAAAACATGAACATCAGGCACAATTATAATTTTATATTCACACATACAGTGTTGCTTGAAAGTTTATAAAGCCTTTAAAACTTTTTAAATTTCTGCATAAAAATGACCTAAAACATCATCAGATTTTCACACAAGTCGTAAAAGTACAATACCATTCTGATTTATTTATAGAGCACTTGAAACAGCAACAAGGCCAAACAAAGTGCTGTACAGTATAAACAAACAAGCACAGCAGACAGGAAAACATAAATAAAAATAAAGATACAAATAGCAGCAGAAACTAACTAAAATGGCCAACACTGTATAGTACAGAGGATCAAAAAAATTCACACCATGTTAAAGGCAAGAGAATAGAAGTGGGTTTTCAAGCAAGAAAGACTGAGTTGGAGCCTGCCTGACACGCAGTGGCAACTCATTCCACAGTCTTGGACCTGCAACAGAGAAAGCCCTGTCACCTCTGAGCTTACGTCGGGTTTCTGGAATTGAAAGAAGCATATGGTCTGCTGACCTCAGAGAGCGCGGTGGGACATATATTAGATAAAGTAGATAAAGAGAACCCAGTTAAACAAATGAGACAAAAATATTATACTTGGTCGCTTATTTATCGAGGTATTACATGTTTTTTCCTGAGATTTGTCAAGCTGTTTTATCAATAATGAACTAAATTACCGTAATTGTTGGGCTTTAGAACGCACCTGTCTCTAAGCTGCACTTATTAAATATAAGATAAATAATAATTTTGTACATGAATAATACACTCTGGTTATTTAGCCGCGGGCATCCACCGTTCATCGTCAGGAACTGTGCCCCCAGACTGCTCGTCTGTGTGCAGCTTTCTTGTTGTAGTACATCAACATCAAAATGTGCGTGGGATAGGTGAAGCACCCATACTTGCCCCAACCCTCATCTGCCCCACTCTGGGCCCTTGAGCAAGGCTCTTAATTCACACCACCTGCTCCCCTGGGCACCCTAGATGGCAGCTCTCTGCTCCACACAGAGGGCTGTGGTAGCTCAGTGGTCTGTGGTTGCATCAGGAAGAACATCCAGTGTAAAAATAATTGCCAAGTATTTGTGCGACTTAGTTCACTGTGGCAAGCCCTGAAGAAGGGAGAAGCCAATAGAAGAAGAAAACAATTGAACAGTAAATATTACCAAGAAGTCCTATCAAGTTTATATGCAAGAGCGTCTTATTTATGTATTTTTAAAATCATTTTTCATAATTTATATATTTATAATTTGAAGGACTTTCTGCCACTGATTAACATTTTCCTTTGACAGAGCTGGGCACTCGTGGCTCCCAGCACCCTGCCCCTCATGGGGGCAGGCTTTGGAGACATAGAGAGAATGCCCACAGGTAATGAGATGTACAATGACTCTTGCTCATGGTTTCAAATACCCAACCATATCTCCACCCACTCTGCCATCATGTGACCAGAAGTCTAACCTGAATGACCAATGAGGTACTCTCGAGGACCATCCACCCAAGATAGACGTGAATTAATTTCTTCCGATAGTTCCTGTGTTACTGGATTTTGCGCTTCATGCAAAGACCTGTTCATTTATTCAGCGATAATGGAAAACACATGGAGAATTTCTTATGACGCAGCTTTCATGTTAAAAGTGATCAGCTGTCGAGGAGGAAACAGTTGCAGCCATAAACTGCATCAACATGTCGATGGTCATGCATTGGAGACGCAAAGCAGTCAAGTCTGGTACATGTTTTCATCAAAAGTTTAAAATTATTTCTATGACATCTTTCTATGTCAGTAAATATGCATTTAAATACCGGGATCTCATTTTAAAGTCACATCCGAACATGAAGTGGAGAAAGGAGTCTCCCCCCTACCATTCCCAAGAAGAGAGCTCAACAGTGGAGAAGTCGTCAGATTTACTTTTAAAGCAGTCAGTCAAGACTAGTATATATTTGAATAAATGTTTAAAAAAAACTTTCTGTGTACAGTAAATGTGTTTAAATTCCAGTATCTCATTTTAGCAGGGGCATTAAGCAAAGCAGACAACTAGAGGGGGAAAAAAGAACAGGGAGGGAGGGGCTGTACCTCCTCATGAGCTCTGCTGAGAATCACGTCAAATTTATTTAGAAAGTACATTTAAAAACATCTGTTGTTAAAGGTGGGGTATGTAACATTGTAATGTAGTCTGTAACTTTTCAAACAATATATTTTTAACATATTTCTTCACTCTGTCACTATCTATTAACAGACTGATCTTAGACAAAGTAATCTCTGAAAAAAACTATAGTCCCCTTGCTTCTCTATCAGCATTTATAAAAACACTGAAAACACAAGAGTGACCCGGACAATGATCAGCCAATAAAAACAGAGTTGTTTGTCACACCCCAACCCACGCCCCCACCTGTCCCAGCCGCAGCTCGTTCTCATTCAAAGGATTGCAAAGCGATGCAGGACTGTTTTTTATGTGACACAAAATGTATTAAATATCCCTTCTTTATCCCAGAGCTGGACTTTTATTTAGTTTTTTTGCCAAAAGTCAAGTGATCGCTTCATCCTTCACTGACAGACATGAGGAAATGGATTTGTCACGACTCACGAGCGAATTAAAACATGTCCAACGTTGCTTCGTGAACCTCTGCTGATTTCTTCTGGTTTTTGTGTTGTTGGATGAGTGATTCGTGGTTTTATTATATTTTTTAAACAGTTATATTATCATATAAACACAGAAATTCGGAGCGCAGAGACAGGAGGAGGTGGAGCATTCCAGACATTCCAGACCAGCGCTGACAGACATGAGGAAGTCACGAGCGAATTAAATCATGTCCAAACGTTGCTTCGTGAACCTCTGATGATTTCTGCTGGATTTTGTGTTGTAGGACTAGCGCTCCATGGTTTTTATTTTATTTTATTAGAAGGTTTTATTAACATAAACACAGAATATCGCAGCGGCTCTGAGCAGATAGCAGCAGGGGGCGGAGCAGATCCCAAGTTCAGCGGAGCACCGACTGAGCCATATATGGCTCTGAGGGGAGGGAGCAGAATGCTTTTCTGCGCTGAAAATATTTCTAAGTCCCAGAGTGTTCAAATATCGCAGACCCTACCTTTAACAAAGATGTTAAATAAATAATACCAATAAAAATCAATGGTACTAAATATGACTATTTACAGCACTCTACTGGTACTTGACCTAGATAACACTGGGTTTTACCGGTAAATAATTTCGGTTACATAGATGTTTGGTACTGTTCTGTCCAGTGATAATGCTTAGATAGTTAT
>JBBPBX010095846.1:0-13132 GCA_038048925.1 Garcialebias charrua | reverse complement strand
TAATAATTGCCCAATAACAACACCAGCAATTGGTTCACCTTTGCACAGCAGCCGCACATTTTACGCGTGCCTCCCACGGGTCTTATGACTTGTCTGTGTTTGCATGTTTTATTCATACCGTACCAGAGAGAAGATGTTGGAGTGGCAGTCCTCAAGGCTTGCCCCGTTAGCCACCCAATTCGCCGTTGCAGTCATAATCGTCCGCCTTTGGGGTCGCCAGCGCAGGGCATGTCGAAATCCTACATCGGTATCTTAATAAAAAAATAAAAATAAAAACAACGGAGTGTGCCAAGGCAGGCAAAATATATATTTAAATATATAAGCCTCGGGGTGTAGAAGAATGGGCGTTATTCAGTGAAGATAAAGTGGATGTTGATGGTGTTAAATCCGGAATGTTCCAATCCAGGTCAGGCGACTCCAAATCTGATCTCACATGGATCCATTTCCAATCCACACTGGAAGATCTCTCCGCGTAGTTTTATTATTATTAATAATAATAATAATAATAATGATGATGATAATAAATCCGCATAATCCACACTGGAAGATCTCTCCGCGTAGTTTTATTATTATTAATAATAATAATAATAATAATGATGATGATAATAAATCCGCATAATCCACGAGGTCGAACAGATCCACTGCAGAACAACAACAACAAAGATGTTTCCAGATGAAAAGGTTGCGCGCAGGACGTGTGTGTGTGATTCCGTGCGCTCATGCGCCACTTTGTGATAGTTTTCGAGAATCGGCACGCGCTATTTATAGCCGCCTTTTCTTTTTTTGGGTGCCACAGCCTCACAATGCGAGGCAGTCCGGCAAACACGAACAGGAAGAGCTGGTCCCTCTGTTGCTCCTCAGACAAACAAATCAGCTAAAAAGCGTGAACAAATAAAAGAAACAACCCCCCACCACCTCCTTCTGTTTGGATACAAAATAAAAAAGGTCCTCTCCAAATCATGAGTCAAACCCAAGAAAAAAGAACTGCTCTGACACTCCGCCGAGCAGGAAAACGACAAGGTGTAGACGGAGGTTTGAAAAAAAATCCTTCCTTCCTTTCAGTTTTCTGTCATTACGAAACGTCCTCCTCTCTCACGGCCACAAAAGCGTGCGTCTTTGCAGAAAAATGTCAGGCAGCTTCGTGTCTTTCCTCTCTTGTTCTTTGTGCACAAGTCCTCGCCTGGCGCCGCTTGTGCCATAAAGCTTGTGTTGCATTCTGCCGCAGCTCCTCGAGAAACGCTGCTGGTTTAAATCCTCCAACATGTGCACGATTTGCTCAACCGCAGCGACTCCTTCCTCATTGTTGATCTGTCAGAGCGCGTTGTTACACAGCCAGATGGGCGTGCGCGCAGCCTGAATGTGCCTCCCTCTCTCCCTCTCCCTCTCTCTCTCTCCCTCTCTCCCTTTCACCATGTGTGTGTGTGTGTGTGTGTGTGTGTGTGTGTGTGTGTGTGTGTGTACTTGTTTATGTTACTTTGTGAGACCCATTTTTCAACTCATACTACATTGTGAGGACCAAAGCCCTTTGTGGGGACCAAAGCCCCATCCCCATAAGTTTCAAGTGTATGGTGGGTTAGGGTTAGGTTTGGGACTAAGGTATACCGGTAAATAGAACAGGTTGAGTTTAGGTTTAGGTATTGGTAATGATTAGGTTTATGGCTAAGGTATAAATTGAACATAGGTTAGGTTTAGGGTTATGTACTGGTAATGGTTAGGTTCAGGACTAAGACATAAATTGAACATAGGTTAGGTTTAGGACTAAGATCTAAATTGAGCATACAGTAGGTTAATAATAATAATAATAATAATAATAATAATAATAATAATAATAATAATAATAAATTCAATTTATACCACACTTTTCATTAATAAAAATCTCAAAGTGCTACAACAATAAAACAAGTGATAAAATCAAATAAAATCAATAATGATATCAACTAAGATTAAAGACAGAATAATGTGGAGGCAGAATAGGCCTGCTTAAAAAATAAATAAATAAATAAAACAAGTGATAAAATCAAGTAAAATCAATAATACTATCAGCCAAGATCAAAGATAAAATCATGCGGAGGCAGAATAGGCTTGCTTAAAAAGAAAAGTCTTTAAACCGCTTTTAAAGTCAACCAGTGACTGTGGAGCTCTCAGGTAGTCAGGGAGGGAGTTCCATAGGCGGGGGGCAGCCACACAGAATGCCCGGTCTCCCATGGTCCTTAATTTGGTTTGTGGAATGTGAAGTAGATTACTGTTCTGTGATCGTAGAGACCGGGTGGATGAATATGGTGCAAGAATGTCCTTTAGATAGTCAGGTGAAGTTCCGTGTAAGCATTGGTGTGTGATGAGAGCAGTTTTGTACTGAATTCTGTAGGTGACAGGAAGCCAATGGAGGTTATGGAGAATGGGTGTAATATGTTCAAATTTACGAGCTCTCAATAAAATCCTTGCTGCACTGTTTTGAATATATTGAAGCTTCTGAAGATTTTTGCCAGGGATTCCAATAAACAGGGAGTTGCAGTAGTCGAGCCTGGAGGAGACAAAGGCATGGACGAGTTTCTCAGCATCGGAAAAAGTCAGTGACAGTGGCGGATCTACCATTCAGGCGAAGGAGGCCGTGGCCTGGGGCCGCCAATCAGCAGGGGCCGCCAATGAGCAGGGGCCGCCAATAAGCAGGGACCCCAGCCATCACCTACATCCCTAACATTGCTCCTGCTTGTTAATGTACGTTTAACATAAAAATAATTATAGTTACGATGAAAACTATCTTTAAAAACGCAACAGAAAAAACGGTTGAGTTCTGTTCCCCCCTACTAAAATGGACTATTCCGTCATGCGTCATGACGTCACCCACTAATCCAGGAAGTGCTGTATGCTCGCTGCTGTTTACTGAGAAGGAAGCGGGAGACAGGAGACAGAAAGCGGAGCTGAAAAACGTAAAAAGCGTCAAAAAACAATAACGTATGTTTCTTCACTACCGAAAGTGACAACCTTTTTAATGGGTCGAATTCTAAAACTTCATCAACTGTTAATGACGGTCACGAGCGGCAGCGGCCCATTTAAAAGTGTGGCGGAACCGCCGCAGGACATCAGGATCCAGCCAGGAGGAAGTGGCGCTGAGGCAGTGACTCAAGAAGATGAAGATAAAGTATTTACAGCAAGATGAGGTACGAGTTTTAGAAATTATTTTGTAGGTTGGGTAAAAGAAATCCTAACAGTAATCAGCTGAGACAACCACTATTTTCACGTTTTCTTTCTGTATCAAAATATTAAAAGATATTCGACCTAAATCTTCTGACTTAAATAGGAGAGAGGGGATTATATATTTTACCTACTTTAGTTCTCTGCCCTGCTTGCTTAGTATACAGTATTATTAAATTATTCGGACTTTACATTGAATAGAATAGATCTAAAATATTCCACAGTTATCTATAAAAAAAATGCTCAACCATTTTACAAAATATTTGACTGTTAAAACTTCATCAGACTATCATTGTTTTGTTATTTGGTCCATAGTCCCTCCATTAAATACATTATAAAGCACAACTTATAGCTTTCAGAGTAATGCAAAAATGTGTTTTTTAATAATGACTGGTTTGCTTTGGACAGAAATGCCACTGTTAGTTTAAAACAACAGAATCAAAAGGCTAGGATTGCTAAATTAAAATGTTATCTAAAATGTAAAAATTGATATAAATGAAAAGTGACATTCCCTGATGCATGCTCAATAATCCAGGTGGAAAAATCTGTGACATTATTTGAGTCATTTAGTTTACAGTACGTCTTACAGTCTGTGTAAGTTTTAAGGTTTAAAAAGAAGTCAAAACTTTCAGTCTTAATTATGGAAACTTGGATAAATGAGAGCCTTCACATGTGTTAAATGTAATAATGTCTTATTTTTTCTTTTATTTCCTCCAACACTAACATTTGTTGTTTTTTCAGATGCAGTCTTTAAACATGCATCATTAAAGACCAGAAACAAGACAGAAGACAACTTTCATAGAAGTCCAGCTGAATAATCAAGGTAATTCATGATCACTTAATGCTGTAAAAAGTGTCTCATGCCTGGACATCTTGCTGTTCATATCGAGCCAGTGTGTGAATTCATCTCAAAGTACCACATCTCAACTACACACACTCACTTTTTCACATTGATCTAACAACTGTTCCCTGTTACAGAATATGTAATATAACGTTAAAAGAATTAAAGTTGTGAAAATCTTATAATTTAGGAAAATATATTTCTACTGTATTGCTCACATCTACCCTCTCTATTTGTTTGTGTTTATTTAGTGTTGTTGAATTTTGGTGTAAGACTTGATTTAGAGCCTTTTATTGCAATAATAAAACATCCATCCATTTTCTTCCTCTTATCCGGGGTCGGGTCGCGGGGGGTAGCAGCCTAAGTAGGGAGGCCCAGACTTCCCTCTCCCCAGCCACTTGGAGCAGCTCCTCTGGGGGAATCCCAAGGCGTTCCCAGGCCAGCCGAGAAACATAGTCCCTCCAGGAGGCATCCTAACCAGATGCCCGAGCCACCTCAACTGGCTCCTCTCGATGTGGAGAAGCAGCGGCTCTACTCCGAGTCCCTCCCGGATGACTGAGCTTCTCACCCTATCTCTAAGGGAGAGTCCAGCCACCCTGCGGAAAAAACTCATTTCAGCCGCTTGTATCCGAGATCTCGTTCTTTCGGTCACAACCCAAAGCTCATGACCATAGATGAGGGTGGGAACGTAGATCGATCGGTAAATTGAGAGCTTTGCCTTTTGACTCAGCTCCCTCTTCACCACGACAGACCGGTACAGGGCCCCTTTACAAAGGTTTGCCTGGGGCCCCCAAATGTCTAAGTCCGCCACTGGTCAGTGATGGGCGAAGTCTGGAGATGTTTCGAAGATGGAAGAAGCAGGTTAAGTTAGGGTTATGTACTGGTAATGGTTAGGTTTGGGACTAAGGTATAAATTTAACATAGGTTGAGTTTAGGTTTAGGTATGTACTGTAATGATTAGGTTTAGGACTAGGTATAAATTGAGGATAGGTTAGGTTTAGGGCTATGTACTGGTAATGGTTAGGTTTTGGACTAAGATATAATTAAACATAGGTTAGGTTTGGGGTCATATACAGTAATGGTAATGGTTAGGTTTAGGACTAAAGTATAAATTGAATATAGGTTGAGTTTAGGGTTAGGTATGTACTGGTAATGGTTAGGTTTGGGTCTAAGTTATAAATTGAAGGTTGAATTTTGGGTTAGGTATATACTGGTAATGATAAGGTTTAAGACTAAGGTATGAATTAAGGATAGGTTAAGTTTAGGGTTATGTACTGGTAATGGTTAGGTTTGGGACTAAGGTATAACTTGAACATAGGTTAGGTTTAGGGTTAGGTATGCACTGGTAATGGTTAGGTTTGGGACTAAGGTATAAATTGAAGATAAGTTTGGTTTAGGATTAGGTATGTACTGGTAATGGTTAATTTAGGACTAAGGTATAAATTGAGGATAGGATAGGTTTAGGGTTATGCATGCAAAGCCAGGAGAACATTAGTAGCTGCAACATTCATGCCAATACTAGATTATGGTGACGTGCTGTACATGAGTGCTGCATCAAAATACCTACAGTCCTTAGACTCCATTTACCACGGTGCCCTTCGGTTCATTACTGACTCCAGTTATCGCACTCATCACTGTGAGCTTTACGTAAAATCTGGCTGGTCATCTCTCAGCACTCGCAGATACACTCACTGGATATCCTTCATCTACAAGACCCTCCTAAACCTGGTCCCGTCATACCTCACCTCCTTAATACAAACATCACACAGTCATTACTCCCTGCGCTCTAACGATTTAGTCCTCCTGTCAGTTCCTCCTGTCAGAACTGAACTAGGAAAAAGAGCGTTCAGCTTCGCCGTCCCCTCAGCCTGGAACAACTTACAGAAAGATCTGAAACTATCAACATTCATCTCTCCTGGATCCTTTATGTCAACCGTAGTAGAAAATGTCATCAAGAAACTTGACCATTGCAGATGTTTCTAACCACTACTTATCCAATATACATGTCATTGTTGGTTTTTTTTGTCTGCTTGTTTTGTATATAATGTATATAGAAATCTGTCATATCCTGTTGGTTTTGAACTGTCAACATCTGTTTACTGTGATTGTAGTTTTCTTTATTTTCTTTTTGATAAGTGCAAATGCCTATTGCCAATGTGACGTGTGCTGCTGACCACTTGACCAGGTCACCCTTGTAAAAGAGATCTTGATCTCAATGGGCTCTACCTGGTTAAATAAAGGTGATTGATTGATTGATTGATTGTATAGGGATGGGAACCGAGAACCGGTTCTGTTAGAGAACCGGTTCTTAATAGTCCAATTCCATGGAATTGTAGGATGCTTGTCTTAACGATTCAGCTTATCGGTTCTGCAGACTCATAGTGGTGACGTATTTAAGCGATGACATCACAGTCATGCGCCGCGCCCGAGTGGTGGTGGCGTGGTGGTGTCTATATAAGATATCTATGATGTTCAAAATGGCGTCGCGGAGGAAGCGCTCGAGCGTTTGGCTTCATTTCACGAAAAAAGATGAGACCAGGGCTACTTGTAACGCATGCAACGCGTCCATTACGATAAAGGGAGGAAATACGTCGAACATGCAGAAGCATTTCGCCACTCAGCATGCGGTGACTTTGAAGAAATGTACCGTTTTTAACACGCTGCTTGGAGGAGAAGTGGAGAGAAAGCGTCCACCTCCGTTGTTACAGGCAGGTAACGTCAAATTCTTTCACTTGTTACCTTTTAGCTATACTGCTTCCACTGTATTTTATAAATAATCTCCCTCTCCTGTAACATTTAGTTGACGAGGATTGCCGGAGTCTGGCTGGTTCTGAGTCTAGTAGTGTTGTTAGCACGAGTGGAGCTAGCACACCAACGTTAGCTTCTCCTTTCATGGAAGCAGGGAGAAATAAAATGAAATGACTGAGGCAAGAACAAACGAATGTCATCGATCTGTTACCAGATTTGTGGTGAAAGGTTTGCACCCTTTTACAACAGTGGAAGCACGTGAATTTCGGTAAGAAAATATTTAAATGATAAATATCAAATTGTAAGTTGTCAGTTTAACAAGTTCAGTTCTGTTTCTGTTTCTATTCCGACCTGTGGCCAGATACTTCCCATCCTCCAGAAGCTGGAAAAACATTACACCGTGCAGGCAGATGACTCTGCTTTCAGCAGGAGTATTAAAGAAAACATCTGGAATGATCTTTCCAAACGTTACAAAGTAAATTTGTTAAATAATGACTAGTAATAATAATTTACACCAAACTTAGTAAACTATCTTCCCTTTCCCTAAATTTTGTTTTCCTCCATTTTAAATTTCAGGATGACTGTATCCAAGCGTTCCTTGAAGAAGCGACTGTTATCGACCCCAGAAAACACTCAGGCAGCTGCAGCAACAACAGCAGAGGTATTTGAATTACACACTAAATAAGTGTGAAAGCAGATATGTTAATTTTTCTGAACAAAAATTACTAGTTTGTTTTGATGAAGTTTTATTGTTTATTAGGAAATTCCTAATAAACAATAAAACCATCAAATAGGAATACTACATATATTTTTGGTTTTGGTGAAAGATCATTAAATTCTTTATGAACACAAATGGTTTACTATATTTTATTACCCAAACGAGAATCGATAACAGAATTGATAAGGAATTGAATCGATAAATGACATCGATATAAGGCATCAATATCGATAATTTCTTATCAATTCCCATCCCTAGTTATGTACTAATAATGGTTAGGTTTAGGACAAAGGTATAATATGAGGATAGATTAAGTTTAGGGTTAGGTATGTATTGGTAATGGTTAACCATGGGACTAAGGTATAAATTGGGGATAGGTTAGGTTTAGGGCTGGGTATGCACTAATGGTTAGGTTAGGTTTAGCGTAAGAGTCAGGGTTAGGCTATAAAAATTAAAGAAAAATGAATGGAACTCAATGCAATGTCCCCATAAAGATACAAGTAGTAAGACAAACATGTGTGTGGTGTGGTGTATGTGTGTGTGTGTGTGTGTGTGTGTGTGTGTGTGTGTGTGTGTGTGTGTGTGTGTGTGTGTGTGTGTGCGTTTGATTATGTCCTATTTGGGGACTTCAACACGTTTACACACCAGTCATTTGGGGACACCTTGGCAATTGGGGACCAAAACCACGGTCCCCAATTAGAAAACCATATAATCGCATTCAGCATGCTCCAAAATGCATTTTAAACCAAAAATCTCAAACGTCCCAAAAAGTCATCAAAATAGGTTTTTTTGTGTATGTGTATGACTTCTCCCCTCGTCTCCCCATAAAATCTGTGTATACCTCACTGTTGCCCCTTGTGGGAGTGTATAGAACAATGTGACAATGACAATGGGAACCTGCCCTGGGGCCTCAGAGGAGCCTCATCTTGGGATTAGTCTAACAAAGGCCTTAAGAAACCCCCTACTTGTTTTTGTATTGAGCGCTTGTTCTGATTTTATCATGTCCTGGATGACTGAGAATCTTCACCAGCAAACCCCCTACTGTTAAGAGGGGGGTGCGATTTGCAAATTTACAAAGGCATGTTGGATGTTATCTCAGGCTTTTTAAACCTGCTCACTCACCCTCTTGGAATAGAGAATGCTTTTTGGATGAGAAGTTAAACCTCTTCTGTTACAAATAAAAGAATCATTAAAATAGAAACTGAAAATATAAGTAGGACCACATAGTAACCCATGTTTTGCCTGATATTAAAAGTTTTTTAACAAATGAATGGTCACATGGATTAAGCAAAAATTAAAACTATTCTAAAAAACTGATAAAAATATTGTCTTTTGAAGGTTATAATCATAGTGTCAGCAAATTAGCAGCACTATATTCTTCAATACGGTTTTAACATGTCAAAAACTTTGTATACTAATTACTGTAGTTATTTACATAAACTTTTTAGAAATGTTTGCCTATAATTTATTATCAAAATATATTCCTATTTCCATTTCTCCACCTATCATGGTCTGTATAGCAATGTACATTTAAATGATGATGTTACAAAACTAAATTAACTGAATTCTTTGAATTGATCAATATGTATTTGAAGTATGTTTTTATCATTAGAATATCCAATTACTAATTTATTCCAAATACAAATCTGACAGGTAGTTGCTTTAATTTCTTTGAGTATAATGAAAAATCAGTTGTTGTCTATGTATTAAATATCTAAAAGAAAATGTTTAAAACAATACCAAAACCATAAATGAACGACAAAGAATGACAATGAAGACACCTTGACATTGACCTTGATAAATTTTAATACAACACTCCAAAAAGCAAATTAAATTACATTCAAACAAAAATATTTTTGTCTAGTGGAATATTTCATATGGTCTAAATTAAAGGGATGTAATCGGGTAGTTTCTTATCTTGCTCATTCATTTAAACCCTTTTCTCACAAAATTATGCCCTAATTACTAATCTAACCTCATTATATTCATTCATTCATTAATTCAACCTTTATTTATACAGGCTAGCCTCGTTGAGCCACGGGGACTCATTTACAAGAGGGACCTGTTTCACTCACACCCAGGGTCAATTTTTAGAGTTACCAATCAACCTAACATGCATGTTTTTGGACTGTGGGAGGAAACCGGAGCACCCGGAGAAAACCCACGCATGCACGGAGAGAACATGCAAACTCCACCCAGAAAGGCCCCCGGACCAGGATTTGAATCTTGGACCTTCTCGCTAAGAGGCAGCAGCTCTACCAGTTGCGTCGCCGTGTTGCCCACGGTGGCGCAACTGGACTACAACACCAGTAAAAGAAACTAACAAGATATACAAATACAAAGTACGAATGTGGTGATGCATAGTACATTATCACTGATGTCCTATCACAGTTTGGTAAATTTAAGCTGTCACATTTATTTTGTTAAAAAATATTTCAGAACAAAGTTGGACAATTGAATGGATACTGTATATTGACCATTGGCATTTGGACTTCATTATATTATAGATTTTTAAGGATAATTATTTCCTTTATTTAGCTAGTAAATAATTTATTCACGAGGGCTTTGATCTATAAATAATTGCACAAGTCCATATCTAACACTGATTGTGTACAAACCATCTGATTTATTCCTAGCATCAATGCCTCTGACTTTCTCTCTTACCCACAGCCAGTATTTCTAACAGCTGACCCACTTCAGGGCACCACTGCCAATTTATTTCATCTATTATAGTTTACCCGCTTCTTTAACTTTGGGTAATGGGGTTTCTAGTGCACATGTCCAACAATCATTATGCGAGAGGCAGGGTACCCAATAGGGCCACATAGAAACACTCACTCACTCACTCACTCACTCACTCACTCACTCACTCACTCACTCACTCACTCACTCACTCACTAACCCCGGCTTTACACTGCACGCGGCTCCGCTCCGCTCCGGTCCGACCTCCGCAGCAAATACGCACCCATTATAATCAATGACAGAATTTACACTGGCTCCACACGGCGGCGGTGAGCTACGGCGAGCGGACGGCACTCCGTCAAAATTAGAAATTTTTCTATTTCTGCCTGATGCCGGAGCTGTGCCGGAGTCAACTTTTGAAGATTACGTCGCACCAACAGGAAAAGGAACGAGCACAACATCCGTATTTACAAAATAAAATCACCACGGGCGGACTAATCCTAGCTTTATACGGATTTATTTGTACAAAAATGCTGTCAAACTATCATTTATGACTATTCTATGACTAAACTATTATATTTATGACTATGACTACGCCTACAAACGCAATACAATAAATAAATAAATAAAAAGTATTTTATTCTGAAATGTAAACATCACTTCCTGTTGCTCAAACCATGTAGCTCATTTACGAGAGAAGATCAAGGCAGCATTCTCTCTACAGTTGTTCTCCTTCTTCCACCGAATGAATTGTTTTGTTCTGACTTACTTATTTATCACTTGATTTATCGCGCTATCTCGCAATTCCCGCGCACGTGTCTCGGAGCGGCGCATCCAGGTGGACCTGAGCGGAGCGGAGGCAGTGGAAATTGGACTCGTCCAGCTGCGACCTGCGGACCGGAGCGGGGCGGAGCCGCGTGCAGTGTAAAGCCGGGGTAATACTTAGGAACAATTTAGAGTAACTAATTAGCATATCATACATGTTTTTGGTCTGTGGGAGGAAACTGGAGTACCCAGATAAAACCCACACATGTATGGAGAGAGCATGCAAACTCTACCCAGAAAGGTCTCTGGACCAGGATTTGAACTAGGGTAATCTGCTCACTGAGATGTAGCAGTTCTACCAGTTGTGCCACTATGGTGCCACCAATGTCAATTTATTTTTAGAAAACATCCAAATAATGTATTTGTTGAAATGATCAACAACTGTGATAAAAAAAAATACTTGTTTGGACAGACCAAATCAAGGAAACTGATGAATGTTGGTTACCGAGATCCCACTCTGGAGCCTGACCTAGGAGAGGGAGTCATCTGATGACCGTTATCAGCCCTATGGGGCTCAGTTAGGCTCTAACATAATGAGCAACATGGGTTTCAGGATTTTGTCAAATCATCTGCTTCTAGAACATGTAACATTTTGGTGCACGTCAGTCCTAACTGATCATCCATCTATCCATCCATTGTCTTCCGCTTATCCGGGGTCGAGTCGCAGGGGTAGCAGCCTCAGTAAGTAGGCCCAGACTTCCCTCTTCCCAGCCACGTGGAGCAGCTCCTTCGGGGGAATCCCAAGGCGTTCCCAGGCCAGCCGAGAAACATAGTCCCTCCAGCGTGTCCTGGGTCTTCCTCTGGGTCTCCTCCCGATGGGACATGCCCGGAACACCTCACCAGGGAGGCGTCCAGGAGGCATCCTAACCAGATGCCCGAGCCACCTCAACTGGCTCCTCTCGATGTAAAGTAGCAACGGCTCTACTCCACGTCCCTCCCAGATGACCAAGCTTCTTACCTTATCTCTAAGGGAGAGTCCAGACACCCTGCGGAGGAAACTCATTTCACCCGCTTATATCCGAGATCTCGTTCTTTCGGTCACAACCCAAAGCTCATGACCATAGATGAGGGTGGGAATGTAGATTGATTGGTAAATTGAGAGCTTTGCCTTTTGACTCAGCTCTCTCTTCACCACGACAGACTGGTACAGTGCCCGCTTCACTGCGGATGTTGCACCTATCCGCCTATCGATCTCACGCTCCAGTTTTCTCTCATTCGTGAACAAGACCCAGAGATACTTCAACTCCTCCACTTGGGGTAGGACCTCATCCCCGACCCGGAGAGGGCACGCTACCCTCTTCTGGCTCAAGCCCATGGCCTCGGACTTCGAGGAACTGATCCTCATCCCGGCCGCATCACACTCAGCTGCAAACCGCTCCAGCGAAAGATGTAGATCACGACCTGATGAAGCCAATAGGACCACATCATCTGCAAAAAACAGAGAAGTGATTCTAAGGCCACCAAATCGGATCCCATCAGTACCTTGGCTACGCCTAGAAATTATGTCCATAAAAGTTCTGAACAGAATTGGTGACAAAGGGCAACCTTGGCGGAGTCCAACTCTCACTGGAAACGAGCCTGACTTACTGCCGGCAATGCGGACCAAGCTCTGACACCGGTCATACAGGGACCTAACAGCCCATATCAAAGGGCCTGGTACCCCATACTCCCGGAGTACCCCCCACAGAACCTCCCGATGGACGTGGTCGAATGCCTTCTCCAAGTCCACAAAGCGCATGTAAACTGGTTGGGCAAACTCCCACGCACCCTCCAGGACCCAAACTTATGGTAAATGGTAATGGTAAATGGAGCTTATTTATATAGTGCCTTCCAGCCCCCTGTGAGGAGCCCCAAAGCTCTTTACAATACCAGCTATCCACCCATTCATTCACACATTCATACACCGGTAGCGGTAGCCTGCCATGCAAGGCGCCATCCAGACCTACCGGGAGCAACTCGGGGTTACGTGTCTTGCCTAGGGACACAACGACACATGGTGGGCGGAAGTGGGATTTGAACCTCCAACCTTCCGATCTGGGGTCGGCTGCCACTACCACTGTGCCACAGCCGCCCCCATAAATCCAAGTCCTCTACATGCTCACTGGATCCTCTCCTTACAGCCCTTG
>JBBPBX010095844.1:2360-13132 GCA_038048925.1 Garcialebias charrua | reverse complement strand
CAGAGCTCGGAAGATTGGATCTGCTAAGATCATCTTTCTGGAAGCAGATGCGCTCCGGAGGAAAGAAGAGGAAACGGTGCTCTCGAGGGAAAAAGCGTGGCTGTCGAGCAGGAATTATGACGAGACTGCGGGCAGACGCTAAAACCGGGAGACCGCCGATGCCGGCTCTTTTTCTGTCCAACGTGCGCTCGCTGGACAACAAGATGGATTTGCTTCGTCTGAGAGTAACAACGTCGGAGGAGATGAGGAGATGCTCGGTGCTTTGCCTCACGGAAACGTGGATTAATGAGGACACTCCTGACTCTGTTTATGAGTTGGATAATAGGCTATTTTTCAGAACGGACCGGTGCATCGAGACTACGGGGAAAACACGAGGGGGTGGCGTCTGCATTTACGTTAACAAAGACTGGTGCACGAACTGTGCCGTTATCAGCAGGATCTGCTCAGCTGCTGTGGAGCTTTTAACAATAAGATGTCGCCCACATTATCTTCCCCGCGACTATTCAGCGATAATAATAAGCGCTGTTTACATAGCACCCGATGCTAATGCCAACGACGCCCAGGGAGAAATTCATGACTTACTCACCTCGCTGCAGTGTAAATATCCTGAGGGGTTTTTCATTGTCTCCGGGGACTTCAATCATGTGGATTTACGTGTCATCCTTCCAACCTTCAATCAGCACGTTTTCACAGCAACACGAGGAAATAAGACGCTAGACCAAGTCTTCACGAATGTGAAGGGGGCGTACACGGCGAAGCCACGCCCACCGCTCGGGGCTTCCGACCATCGCTCCCTGTTATTGGTCCCTAGACAGCTACCCCCACTCAGACGTTCCAAGCCGGAACAAAGAGAGATCACATTGTGGCGCCAAGATAGTTCCCCCATGCTAAGAGACTGCTTTGAAAACACAAACTGGTCTGTCTTCAAAGAGGCAGCTACGAATGGAAGTTCAGTTGACCTGGAACTTTATGCTTCCTCAGTCCTGGGTTACATCAGTACATGTGCTGAAAATGTATCCATAAGAAAGTATGTTAAATTTTACCCCAATCAAAAACCCTGGCTAAATAAGGATGTCCGCACCCTGCTGGCAGCCAGGGACACTGCATTCAAGTCTAGAGATACTGAGGAGTTGAGAAAGTGCAGGAGAGAACTGGATGATGGCATAAAGAAGGCCAAAGCCGCGTATGCACAGAGGATCGAGGGTCAGTTCATCTCACATGATCCACGGAGCATGTGGCAGGGCATCAAATGCTTAACAGACTACAAGGGCAAAAGCAAACAATGCCCCAGGGACCCATCCCTGCCTGATGCCCTCAATAAGTTTTATGCACGTTTTGAAGATCCAAACAGACCAGCTAGCACCAGACTCACCTCATCACCAGACGAGGAGCACCTCAAAGTGACCGCAGCAGAAGTGAGAGGTAGTCTCAGAAGGATCAACCCTCATAAAGCTACGGGTCCAGACAACATCCCAGGGAAAGTTCTGAAGGAATGTGCGGACCAGCTCTGTGAGGTGCTGGCTGACGTCTTCACCACCTCACTTTCACTGGAGTCAGTTCCCACCTGCCTGAAGACTGCCACCATCATCCCAGTCCCAAAAAGCTCCACAGTGACTGGTCTGAATGACTATAGACCGGTGGCTCTCACCCCGATAGTCGCTAAATGTTTTGAGAAACTGGTCATGTCCCACATCAAGACAACCGTCAACATCAGCGAGGACCCTCATCAATATGCATACCGCGAGAACCGATCAACAGAGGACGCCATCTCCTCTGTGGTCCACACTGCTCTCACCCACCTGGATCAGAAGGACTCATACGTGCGTCTGCTCTTTGTGGACTTCACATCTGCTTTCAACACCATGATCCCCCAAACTCTGATAGACAAACTATCCACACTTGGACTAAGCCCCTCCATCTGTAACTGGGTACTAGACTTCTTAACAAACAGACCACAGTCCGTGAAGATCCACAACTTCTCCTCCTCCACCATCACCCTCAGCACTGGCTCTCCTCAAGGATGTGTGCTGAGCCCTCTTCTGTTCACTCTGCTCACATATGATTGTACAGCCACACATCCAGGCTGTCATATTGTTAAGTTTGCAGATGATACAGCTGTGGTGGGATGCATCACAGATAATGATGAATCCAGCTACAGACAGGAGGTGGAACATCTGGAGAGCTGGTGCAAAGAGAACAACCTTCACATGAATGTGAAGAAGACGAAGGAGATGATTGTGGACTTCAGAAGGAACAAACACACCCACACCCCACTGTATATAGGTGGATCTGCGGTGGAGGTGGTCTCCAGCTACAAGTACCTGGGTGTACACTTGAATGATAACCTCAGCTGGAGCAATAACACCACCAGCCTGATCAAGAAAGGTCATCAAAGACTCTACTTCCTCAGACGGCTGAGACGAGCTGGTCTGAGAAGCTCAGTCCTCACCTCGTTCTACAGGTGTGCAGTGGAGAGCGTCCTGTGCTCCAGCATCAACGTGTGGCATGGAGGCTGCACAGTTGCAGAGAGGAAAGCTCTACAGAGAGTGGTGAAGGCTGCACAGAAGTCTGTGGGAGTCAGTCTCCCCACCATCACAGACATTTACACCTCCAGATGCAGAAAAAGAGCCACCTGCATCATGAAAGACCTCACTCACCCAGCACACTCACTCTTTGCACCACTCCCCTCGGGACGGAGGTTGAGGAGCATCAAATGTAGAACCACTAGACTGAGGAACAGCTTCTACCCTGAGGCTGTCAGACTCATGAATAAATAAATAATAAGAATAAACACTGCAAAATGTCACATCATGTTGATACTGATCTGTTTCTTGTTGCTGCGTTCATCTGTGACCATCTGCTCATAATGACTCATGTTCGTGCTGCTGTTTATAATGATGTTTTTCTACTACATTAGGGCTTAGTGTATTACTAGCTGATGTCTCTCTTAGTTAATCCTAGATGTTATTATTGTTTTTCTCTTGCATTTGTTGTTGGATGTAACTGGGACCCTGTGTACATAATCTCGTTTTCAACACATGTACTACATGCGGTGCAAATGACAATAAATTCTCTCTGACTCTGACTCTGATATACATATATACATATATATATACACATATATATACATATATATACATATATATATATGTACGTATGTAAGTATGTATGCATGTAAGTACAGTATGTATGCATGTATGTATGTATGTACAGTATGTATGTACAGTATGTATGTATGTATGTACTGTATGTATGTATGTATGTATCAAAGGTGGGCGGATGAACGCTAGAGAGCGCTAAAGCGCTATTCCGCTTACAGTGGACCTAAACTTTTTGTCAGCGTTTTTGTGAATTGACTAACTTTTATAATTCATAAGCGGATTTGTGCTATTTTTATTTAAAATGCAGTACCGCTAATAACTAATTATCTATCAGTAAAAACCAATAAACTTATTTACAAGCTCTTATGCTGCTTGTTTTATATTTTTCCCCACCGTAAACAGCAGAAAGGAGGAAGGGTGTGAGGGTGAGGGGGGCAGAGCTGAGAACAGACTCGGCTCTACCATGTAGGTAAATGCCTGGGGGTCCCATTTCAGCAGTGGCCCCGGCCCCGCCTCGCCCCGTGCAGTCACCTACATCACTAACATTGATCCTGCTTGTTAATGTACATTTAACATAAAAATAATTATAGTTACGATGAAAACGATCATTAAATACGCAATAAAAAAAACGGTCGATTTCTTTATCCCCCTACTAAAAATGGACTATTCCATGTTGATGACAACTTCCGGGTCAGTCGTGAACTCGAGGGCTAGTTCTGTGGCTAGCTGGTTGTGCTGGGTACTTGGATAAATCCGCAGACAACCCCGATGTTTCAAGCCAAATTAACGTGGCCGGATGATTTTATTGTGTCTTCTGTGTACACCACGCGACGGTGAGTCGTTAGTTTATGTATTTGGGTTGCTTTTTATGTATAAATGCGGTGGCGAGACGCCCGTGTATTTGAGATTTAAAAGTGGTGTGTTAGGGATTAAAGATCATTCTCTTTTTTGTTAATTTCGTGGCCGAATAGAATATATCTACGTAAAGTATTAAATAAATCCTTTGATTTTTGTAATTTCATCCTCTTAGGATCATTTTAGTTACTTTTCATTAAATCTGTTGACTGCCTATAGAAATTTTGATAACAGTTTAGTCCTGTGTATAAAGTAATGCTATTTTTTGTTTTGTTTATGACCTTGTTTAGGTCAGGGTTTTTTTCACCCCCTGTTCCCACCCAGGATGGCATTGGCAAGCTACCGGACCACCACAGCTGTGCGGTAGGACTTAAATTGCACCAAACTATTTGTTTTTTTCTGGACATATTACCCTGGATCATGAACTACAAACTACCAGATTATTGATTGATGGACCTTTAATCATCCGGGATTCAAGAACTGATTTAAAATAGAAAAAAAAGAACTCTTGGGTGTAATCAGGGTCTGTTTTGTTGTGTGTATTTTGTCTATTGGTTATAGTCAAAGAAAATGATTATTTTTACAAACAATATTATTATAAATACCTTCCTGTCTATTGGTTATACTCAAAGAAAATGATTATTATTACAAACAATATTATTATAAATACCTTCCTGTCTATTGGTTATACTCAAAGAAAATGATTATTATTACAAACAATATTATTATAAATACCTTCCTAAGTCTATAGTACAATACAAACAACTTAAAACTTGCTTCTTGTTATGTATGTATGTATGTATGTATGTATGTATGTATGTATGTATGTATGTATGTATGTATGTATGTATGTTGGTAGCTTTCTTGGATTTTGACGAGGCAACCCATTGTTCAAATGTCACATTTTTTAAGCCTAGATGTAGCAACACACCTAAATTACGGTAAAGGTGGCATGTTGCTTTAGGTTTCAGGTCTTACCTCCTGCCACAGAGCTTCTTGACCCGTGAAAGCCAGCGGCAAGTTGATCCCATTGAGTGCCATCCAGTCGATCTCCTTTTCCCATCTTGGCCAGTCCCACCACACAGCAGAATAACTAAAGGCACAGACGTTCTGATAATACCGGAATCTGAAAATAAACAGACTTTTTAGCTAAAAGCCGTCATGACAGTCTCAGTGATCCCTGAGTGATCAAACATCCAGACCATGCAGAGCAGCAAGTCTTTGAATACAGAGTCAAGCTGGAGTTTTACTCTGGTTCATGCAGTGGGTCCATCTGCAACAGGTAACATATTAATCGTTCATAATGTTTCCACAGAACAGCCCTTCAAAATATCTGAACTGTCACTTCAGAGTCAGAGAATCTTTATTGTCATTTGCACCACATGTGGTACATGTGATGCAAACGGGTCGTGTTTAGTGAACATCGTGCATCTGAACAAGTCGTCACAAACAGAACCCCGTGACAATCCAGACGTCTTCATTCCTTTGACATGTTTTTGTTGTCCGGAACAGAAGAGACTTTTTAAAAACTTTTCTCATGCAACCTTCATTTCTACAGGTTAAGCACATTGAGCCTCGGGTCTAACAGAAACACGGACGATAAAGTGAGTCGCTCTCATTAACGTGCTGGTTATTGTTTTACATGATTTATCATTCACTACTGGGGCTCAGTAATGTTGACTTTTGATTTGTTGTAACTGTTATACCTTTCAAACTATTTATTTATAAATAATTTCCATAAATACACTGATAATTATTTAGTTATTTTAAAATATTGTTTTCTTTTATATCTGCTTCAGTGTACAGTATTTAGTGTATTTTTGTCTTCTGGTGCTGCTTTTAGCTACCAGTATCTTACTTTTAGCCACTGTTTGACTTTATTTATTTAGCTCACTTTAGGTTAAAGGTACAATAATATTTTCTGACCTTTACCTAGCTTTTTGCTGCTTTTAGCTATTTGCATTTTTTTTTCAAGGTTGTGTCTTAGTGATACATGAGGTGGAATGAAACCGTGTACACAGAGTCCCAGTTACATCCAACAAAAAAATAAATTTGTACAGAAAAACAGTAGTAAGATCTAAGATATGAACTAAGAAATACATTAAACTAAGAATACACTAAGCACTAGTAGTACAAAAACAAAATGCCAAAAAACAGCAGCACGAACATGAGTCTGTGTGAGCAGATGAGTATGAATGAACACAGCAGCATGAAACAGATCAGCAGCAACATGAAACAGATCAGCAGCAACATGAAACAGATCAGCAGCAACATGAAACAGATCAGCAGCAACATGAAACAGATCAGCAGCAACATGAAACAGATCAGCAGCAACATGAAACAGATCAGCAGCAACATGAAACAGATCAGCAGCAACATGAAACAGATCAGCAGCAACATGAAACAGATCAGCAGCAACATGAAACAGATCAGCAGCAACATGAAACAGATCAGCAGCAACATGAAACAGATCAGCAGCAACATGAAACAGATCAGCAGCAACATGAAACAGATCAGCAGCAACATGAAACAGATCAGCAGCAACATGAAACAGATCAGCAGCAACATGAAACAGATCAGCAGCAACATGAAACAGATCAGCAGCAACATGAAACAGATCAGCAGCAACATGAAACAGATCAGCAGCAACATGAAACAGATCAGCAGCAACATGAAACAGATCAGCAGCAACATGAAACAGATCAGCAGCAACATGAAACAGATCAGCAGCAACATGAAACAGATCAGCAGCAACATGAAACAGATCAGCAGCAACATGAAACAGATCAGCAGCAACATGAAACAGATCAGCAGCATGAAACAGATCAGCAGCAACATGAAACAGATCAGCAGCATGAAACAGATCAGCAGCACATGAAACAGATCAGCAGCAACATGAAACAGATCAGCAGCAACATGAAACAGATCAGCAGCATGAAACAGATCAGCAGCATGAAACAGATCAGCAGCATGAAACAGATCAGCAGCATGAAACAGATCAGCAGCATGAAACAGATCAGCAGCATGAAACAGATCAGCAGCATGAAACAGATCAGCAGCATGAAACAGATCAGCAGCATGAAACAGATCAGCAGCATGAAACAGATCAGCAGCATGAAACAGATCAGCAGCATGAAACAGATCAGCAGCATGAAACAGATCAGCAGCATGAAACAGATCAGCAGCATGAAACAGATCAGCAGCATGAAACAGATCAGCACATGAAACAGATCAGCAGCAACATGAAACAGATCAGCAACATGAAACAGATCAGCAGCAACATGAAACAGATCAGCAGCAACATGAAACAGATCAGCAGCAACATGAAACAGATCAGCAGCAACATGAAACAGATCAGCAGCAACATGAAACAGATCAGCAGCAACATGAAACAGATCAGCAGCAACATGAAACAGATCAGCAGCAACATGAAACAGATCAGCAGCAACATGAAACAGATCAGCAACATGAAACAGATCAGCAGCAACATGAAACAGATCAGCAGCAACATGAAACAGATCAGCAGCAACATGAAACAGATCAGCAGCAACATGAAACAGATCAGCAGCAACATGAAACAGATCAGCAGCAACATGAAACAGATCAGCAGCAACATGAAACAGATCAGCAGCAACATGAAACAGATCAGCAGCAACATGAAACAGATCAGCAGCAACATGAAACAGATCAGCAGCAACATGAAACAGATCAGCAGCAACATGAAACAGATCAGCAGCAACATGAAACAGATCAGCAGCAACATGAAACAGATCAGCAGCAACATGAAACAGATCAGCAGCAACATGAAACAGATCAGCAGCAACATGAAACAGATCAGCAGCAACATGAAACAGATCAGCAGCAACATGAAACAGATCAGCAGCAACATGAAACAGATCAGCAGCAACATGAAACAGATCAGCAGCAACATGAAACAGATCAGCAGCAACATGAAACAGATCAGCAGCAACATGAAACAGATCAGCAGCAACATGAAACAGATCAGCAGCAACATGAAACAGATCAGCAGCAACATGAAACAGATCAGCAGCAACATGAAACAGATCAGCAGCAACATGAAACAGATCAGCAGCAACATGAAACAGATCAGCAGCAACATGAAACAGATCAGCAGCAACATGAAACAGATCAGCAGCAACATGAAACAGATCAGCAGCAACATGAAACAGATCAGCAGCAACATGAAACAGATCAGCAGCAACATGAAACAGATCAGCAGCAACATGAAACAGATCAGCAGCAACATGAAACAGATCAGCAGCAACATGAAACAGATCAGCAGCAACATGAAACAGATCAGCAGCAACATGAAACAGATCAGCAGCAACATGAAACAGATCAGCAGCAACATGAAACAGATCAGCAGCAACATGAAACAGATCAGCAGCAACATGAAACAGATCAGCAGCAACATGATGTGATATTTCACAGTGATTATTCTGGTTAGATATTCATGAGTCTAACAGCCTCAGGGTAGAAGCTGTTCCTCAGTCTAGTGGTTCTACATTTGATGCTCCTCAACCTCCGTCCTGAGGGGAGCAGGCAAAAAGTGTGTGTGCTGGGTGAGTGTGGTCCTTCATGATGCAGGTGGCTCTTTTCCTGCATCTGGAGGTGTAGATGTCTGTGATGGTGGAGAGACTGACTTTTAGCTTTTAGCTATGTTTTAGCATACAAGCTTGCCTTTTGCTTTTTTTTTTTAGCAATCATTTAGCTCTTTTAACTTTTAGCCAGTGTTCAGTTTTTTGTTCTTTAACCAGAACAGCATAGTTGACATGTGAACAGTTTATAAAAAATGTTGTGTTTTCATGGATCTGGTGAAGCTACCTGTGGGGGGATCTGATCCGGAGGACCCCTGTGAGTCTGGGCAGGGGAGTGGGCACGTGCAGCTGCTTCCCACACCAGGACACGTGACAGTTGCAGAAATACTTCAGGTAGTTGTAGAGTCCAGACGCCACGGCCACCCCGGTGCTGCCCGCGGCCACTACCTTGTTGTTCTTGGTGGACCTGAGCTCACACACGTCCAGGCTGTCGTTGGACAGGCTCCTGTTGACCGACACGATGAACTCCGTGGATCTGTCCCCCACGAGCCGCCTCAGCAGCGCGTGCACGGCTCGGGTCTGCGCCTGGTCGCTGGCTGTTGGTGCGATGTGCTCCAGACTCGGAAACTTGCAGCTTACTACAGATACAAGCAGGCAGAAGACGAGTAGAGTCACGGAGGAGAGGCTCCTGTGTGACATTTTAAAAATTCTGTGTTTTTAAAAACAAGTCAAATTCGTTCTTTGTTGAGAACCAGGAAGAAAAGGCTGCTGACCAATCAGAGAGAGGAGTCTGCTCTCTTTAAAACGTTCAGCCAATGAGAGTACAGTATTTCCGTGCAGGGTTGTACACGTGATCAGTCTCACGTGACCTCAGAGGCATGTCTGTGGTCAGAGTTATTTTTACAAAAAGTACAAGAGTCATTGATATCTGTGAATTTAGCAATGATACAGTTCACGGGATATATGTTGTGTAAAATTTTAAAGTGTACTTCTTTAGCTTTGTTAGAAATACAGAACTTGTGGGGTAAGAGCCAGGCCCTTCTCCAATTTATGTTATCAATTTGAGCTCTCCAATAAAATTTACCTCTGGGAGCCACATATTTTTTCTTATGAAAGCACTGGCGTATGTGTCTATTGTTACATTTTTTATCTGTAAGTTTAATTCCTTCCAGAGTGAGCGTGGGTAGAGTTTTCGTAAACTCACTGTAACATAAGTGACTTTTAACGAGTTGAATTAATTCTTTAGGAATAGCATTGGTTATCATCTTAAATTCTCTGAAAGGAATGGGAAAACCATGGACAGACATAAAGTTCTCATAAGACAACATATTGCCAGCATTATCAAAAAGATTAAGGATGTGGTTGATATCTTTTTTGAACCAGTTAAGAGAAAAAATTGATTTATTCCTAATCAAAATATTGCAGTTATTCCAGAGGAGAGCTTTATGAGGTGAAAAATTGTGGACAAAAGCTAGTTTCCAAGCTAGGAGGGCTTGTTGATGAAATTTGGATAATTTGATAGGTAATTTGTTGGGTAAAAAGTTACATTTCAAAAGAAAAGACAGGCCTCCTATATCACATTTATTTTTTACTTGTGACATATCCAAGAAATTTTGGAGTGACCTTGAATCTCACATTTTTCAATCGACTAAAATTGCATGCACATTAAATCTCCAAAATATAATTTACTATTATACTAACTCTGAAAATCGTAAGTTCGAACATTTACTCAATTTTATCATTTTATATGCCAAATTTTTTATCCATAAACAAAAATTTGCTAATTCAATACCGAATTTTATTCATTTTCAATCAGAGCTAAAATATTTGATTGACTCCCTTAAAATGGTTAATAACAAAAAAGCTAATTTGTTTCTTTCTAATTACGAATTATTTTTTCCTGAATCCTCTGACTAAGTTTTCATTTTTTTTCTCTGTTTTTAAATAGTATCTCTGTTTATAATATGTAATTTGTCCTGCTTGTTTACAACGGACTTTGTTTACATATCTTTGTTACTGTTTTTGTGGTGCTGTTTGTTAATTACAATACCTGTTTGTTTTGTACATTTTGTTCAAAAAAAAAAAGTGGAAGAGCACGCCGGACAAATGTTTGTTTTTATTTTTGGCAAGCTATGTTAGGTTTTCGCTTGAACAGTTTTACTTGATCTTGTATTTTTGTTATTTGGTTTGATTTGTTGTCTAGATGTAACCCTGTAAAAATGTAGTGTGAACACAATGTTTATTTTATGGTACCTTT
>JBBPBX010095843.1:0-13132 GCA_038048925.1 Garcialebias charrua | reverse complement strand
TGACCGGGGCTTTGGGAGAGAAGCAGAGAGGACAGCGAGGAGGACACAGCAGCTGCAGCTCAGTAAGAAACACTGCAGTGAAGAAACACGATTATCACTCGACTCCACACCCTGCACTTGTAGATTTAATGTTGGAGTCATGATGAGTGATTTAATAAAAGTTTGTAACTACATACTTTTAAAATAATATTCAGATTTTAACATATGTTTTCTAATCTGTAAATATGTTTGTAAACTCTTAGTAACTTCAGGGCTGTTACACCTCTGAAATATTCTCTGCTGTTTCCTTTAATATGAAACCAGAACGGTTTCACTCCAATTAAACATTTAATTTCCTGAGATGTAATTATTTATTTTAAAGCATAACTCTCATAAAGAGTTCTCTGTTTGGTTTTTTACTTGTAGGTAAATATGAACACTTGTTTTTTTTTCAGGTTTGCATCATCTGACCTCCTGATGTGTTCCTGCTGGCCCATGACTGCTCTGCTCTGCCATTCATGGTCGGTGTTCACCAAGAACTGAGAGGAACTCCCCATCAAGTTCAACTTGTGTTTATTTGTCTTATACAGGTTAACACAGAGTTAACAGTACAATGAAGTGCTCAGGATGAGAAGAGCAGATTTGACTTGCTAAAAATCAAAGAACAAACTACTGTATGTATACTAAAAGCATGCACAGTGAAAAAGTAATTATAATATTCACAAAGTCCTGAAGAGAGACGGATATAACGATGCAGCAGGATGAATTTGAATTAAAGCTGGGGTATGTAAGATTGTAATGTAGTCTAACTTTTCAAACAATATATATTTTAACATATTTCTTCACTCTGTCACTAGATTGATGTTAGAGAGGTAATCTCTGAAAAAACTAAAAAAAAAATATTGTCCCCTTGCTTCTCCAGGTGGTAAATAAGCATTTCTAAAAAGAAAAAGTGACCCGCCATTTTCCAGCCAATAAAAACAAAGTTTGTAACCAGCCAATAAAAACCGAGCTTGAATTTGAATCAGCCAATAAAAACAGAGCTTGAATTCAAATTTCAACAGACCACAAGGGGGCAGAGCCATATATGGCTCTGAGGGGGAGGGATCAGAATGCTTTGCTTGTTGAAATTTTTTCTAAGTGCTGCAGTTCTACAGAAACTGCAGACTGAACCTTTAACTACTGCAAGTATTTCAAGCTAGTAATATAAGCTAACATGCACATAGTTTTAAATATATATATATAAATATATACACATACAGTATATATAATATATTATTATATATATGTGTATATATTTATATATACAGTATATATATATATTTAAAACTTTATGTGCATATATATGTATGCACATAATCAACATTACACAGGTTGTGTGACAGGTTACTGTATTGCACAAGTACTGTAGTGACATTGAGATTTAATTATTAGTTATTACCAGTTGTTCAGTGTTATTTATTGATTATTTATCCACTCCACACCCTGCAGCCCGTTGAGTTCTTCCTGTTCTTAAATGACCTTGACCTTGGATCAAAGCAACGGGACCTTGCTGACCCATACGGTGTCCATCAGTCCACGGTCAGACGGATTTTCACAGCAACTTTTTATTGACAGTACTCGGCTCTACCTGAAGAGCAGATACATAAAAATCTACCTGCAGACTTCAAGGACTACCCTGACACTACAGTCACACTACTTACTACTTGTAAGAAAATAAAATGTTCAAAACATTCTGACTTTTGTCTTCATTGATGTATTATCACCCAAAAAAAATGTGTACTGTATTTTGGTTTAAGACAGGCTTAGAGTCGTTTTAGCCATTTTATTAAAAAGAAATTTGATAATGTTACATTACTGTACAAAACGTATGAGTCAAGCTAAATGAGGCACAATATTTAAACACTGTTTAAATTATATTATTATTATTACATCTTCTGACTAACTCCCAGCTTCCTCGACTGCTTTTGGAGATTTAAAAACATGTAATCAGTCAGATTACAGTGCCTCAGTGGAAAAACTTGTTTGTATTTGGATCCAATCTCAGCTCCTCACTGCTTCCCTCATGTTTGAGCTGTAGCGGTGGTGTCTTCCCACGTCTCACAAACATCTAGGATGGACCAGGGGTTCCCTCATCATCACCAACACCTGCCGTGTCCTGTGCAGTGAAAGAAAACATCTCTTATTAAGGCCTGCTACAAACAGTGATTTAACAGGTTTGACTTCAGCTCAACTTTTGTACACAAACTTGAATTAAAATAACTTTTGTTTCTAAATCTGCTCTAAATCTCCTGCCTCCTTGTTTGAAACTGAACTGTCAGGTGGCTGTGACTCAAACAGTTGGGCTTCTGGCTCTCTTCCTCATGGACTGTAAACACTCAGCCCTAACTGACTTCTCCTGCCTCCTTGTTTGAAACTAACATTTGTGTTAATAAGAAAACATTGTACAGACAAAACACGTTTACTCAACAGATTAGCGAGGCTAACTATGTTAGCTGTGTTAGCCTACATGAGGCAGTTTGGTGAACTGAAAACAAATACCGACTTACCTTCATATTTATTTATGTAGTTGGACACAAAGCTTAAATCCTTTATCCTTCTTAGATGTGGACGCTTTAGAGAAGGTCTGAATTATTCTGTAGACATTATTAACAGTGACTGTCGGCAAGTCCTGCAGAGATCTCGTGAAGAACGCCATCGCTAACACCGTGTTGACTGCAAACCGGAAGTGCGCCGCATGTGTAATGAATGCGGAAGAGCTGGAACGGAAGTCCGTGGCATATAGGCTATTGGAATTTAAATGAAATAGGGGTAAAAACTGATGACTATTTAATAAAATCATACTATACTGTAATTATCTCAAAATGTATTCAGATGAATTTAAAAATCTTAAAGGATGTGTGGGAATAGGAATATACATACCATAATTTAAAATTCACATTTCTAAAAGACTATCAGATCACCTTTCAGTTTTCACAGCAGAAATGATGGCAGTTACATTAAGTTTACAGTGGGTGGAAGAGGTTAGACCAGACAGGGTGGTGATATGCACAGATTCAAAAGCAGTTTTAGAAAGTATTAAGGGACAAGGAAATAATAGGAAAGACATAATATTAGAAATTCAACACAGTTTATTTAGATTATACAGAGGTGGCATTGATGTCTGGTTCTGCTGGGTACCAGCTCATGAAGGGGTAAAAGGAAATGAAAAGGCAGATAAATTTGCAAAAAGGGCTCTAGAAATTACAATAACAATTGCAATTCCTTTTGGGAAAGAGGAAGGGAAATCACTTAAAGAAATGGAAAAATGGCAAAAAAGGTGGAATGAAGATAAGAAAGGGAGTTTACATGAAATACAAATGTCAATAGTAATTAGAAATATTAAAATGAGAAACAGATGGGAAGAAACAATAATGACCAGATTAAGAGTTAGTCATACCTATTTAAATGATATTTTATTTTTAATAGGGAAGAAACATAATAAATGTGACAGATGTGGAGAGAAAGAAACTGTAGAACACGAGTTGATGAACTGTAGAACATATGTTTATGTTTATGTTTGTTTATGTTTATTAAATTTGTTCATTTTTTTTACAAAAGAAACAATACAAGACAATCCCATAAATGATAATGTACAAAATATAAAAAAATGAAAGGTAGCAGAAAGAAGAATAAATCTTATTATATCTGCCCCTTACTTCCAACAATCAGATTAAACAACAATAATCAACCATGTAAACAATAATAATCTTCAACCAACTTTTTCCAACAATCAGATTAAACAATAATAATCTTCAACCAACAGTACAAAATGACTAACTCTTTCTAATTTTCTAACTAATACAATACACATTACGCTATTTCATTTTTTTAACACATTTGTTTTGATCATTTTTTTAAATGTAAACATTGACTTGGCATTTTTAACTACATTCTCCAAGCCATTCCATAATCTAATTCCCTGGATTGAGGTAGAACGTCCCTTCAAACTAGTTCTGAATTGTGGTTTTACAAACATCTCTGTCCCCTTAAGATTATAACAACTTTGTCTTTTAACAAAATGCATTTGGATATTTAAAGGTAATGCATTATTTTGAGCTCTATACATAACTGATAAAATATTATAGTCTACCAAATCATGGAACTTCAATAACTTTAGTTGATAAAATAATGTACTTGATGGATGACGGTAATGTTTTCTAGTGATAATTCTTACAGCTCTTTTCTGTAATACAAAAATAGGCTTTGTGATTGTTTTACACGCATTCCCCCAAACATCAATACAATAGATTAAGTGTGGAACAATGATTGTGTTATACAACAAATACAGAGCTTTATCATTCAATAGGTCTCTGACTTTGTACAGTACTGCAATCGATTTAGCTATTTTTATTCTTACAGAATTTATGTGTTGTTTCCATGTCAGTTTGTCATCAATGATAACACCCAAAAACTTCACCTCACTCACTCTACAAATCTCAACATCCTCAATTTTGAGTGGAACATCAACAGTTTTCTTTTTATTACCGAATATTATGTAATTAGTTTTTTCTAGATTTAATGATAATTTATTTATTATATGATTCTGAAAGAGAGAATTTAAAAAGAATGGTTGAAAGGACAGGTCAAAAATGGAGTCTTACAGGAATATTGGGAAATGAAGTCAGAGTCAGTCAGAGTCAGAGTCAGAGAATCTTTATTGTCATTTGCACCGCATGTTCATTCATTCATTCATTCATTCAACCTTTATTTATACAGGCTAGCCTCGTTGAGTCACGGGGACTCATTTACAAGAGGGACCTGTCTCACTCACACCAAACAACCATCCACTCTCACACTCACACCTAGGGTCAATTTAGAGTCACCAATCAGCCTAACAAGCATGTTTTTGGTCTGTGGGAGGAAACCGGAGTACCCGGAGGAAACCCACGCATGCACGGGGAGAACATGCAAACTCCACCCAGAAAGGCCCCGGACCGGGATTTGAACCGGCAACCTTCTCGCTGAGAGGCAGCAGCTCTACCAGTTGTGCCACCGTGCTGCATGTACATGTGATGAAATGAGATTATGTACACAGGGTCCCAGTTACATTCAACAACAAAATGTAAGAGAAAAACAGTAATAACATCTAGGATTAACTAAGAAAAACATCAACTAGAAATACACTAAGCACTAATGTAATAGAAAAACAAAATCATTACAAACAGACAGCCGCACGAACATGAGTCTATATGAGCAAATGGTCACATATGAACACAGCAACAAGAAAACAGATCAGCATCAGCATGATGTGATATTTTGCAGTGTTTACTCTTATTATTTATTTATTCATGAGTCTAACAGCCTCAGGGTAGAAGCTGTTCCTCAGTCTAGTGGTTCTACACTTAATGCTCCTCAACCTCCTTCCTGAGGGGAGTGGGGCAAAAAGTGTGTGTGCAGGGTGAGTGGGGTCTTTCATGATGCAGGTGGCTCTTTTCCTGCATCTGGAGGTGTAAATGTCTGTGATAGAGGGGAGACTGACTCCGACAGACCTCTGTGCAGCCTTCACCACTCTCTGCAGAGCTTTTCTTTCCGCAGCTGTGCAACCTCCATGCCACACATTGATGCTGGAGCACAGGATGCTCTCCACTGCGCACCTGTAGAAGGAGGTGAGGACCGGGCTACTCAGACCAGCTCGTCTCAGTCGAGTCAAATGAAGGAAACGTAACGGTTATTTATAGTGTAAGAAAAGCATTATCTTTCTCAAAAATACAAGATTAATAAATAGAATTTAATAGATGTAGAGAAATGTTGTTACGCACTCATGTACAGTAGGTGGCGGTATGCACCTTAAAGTTGCTTGCGATCCGTCATTAAAGAGATGTTGGATTCACTCCTCCCATTTCCACTAGAGGGCGATATAGCTTTACTTTTTGTTTAAGTGACGTGAGCAGTTGACCGTAAACAGGAAGTGAATCGACGGCGGACCGGAAGTTTGTTTATGTTGCCGTTAGCTGAACTAACAAGCTAAATCTAGCATAAAATAAATAATATCTTACTTGTGTTCATGACTATTGCCCAACGTGGTAAGTTATATTAATGTTGTAAGATGTGAGAGATATGTTATTTTGTAGTTGTAAGCGTGGGTTTTGGCGAATTAGCTTAGAGCTAATGAGATGCTAGCGATTAGCAGATCGCTTTGTTGCTGCACTGTGATATTTAAATGCTGATGTTTGTGTAGCAGTAGAGAGAGATGCCTGATTAGGCTGATGGGTTCCTGGTGCGAACGTCTAGTTGATAAAGTGGGCGTGGTATATAGGCAGCTGCCGCATTCAGTCAGACTGTTTGTCTTCCTGCTCCTGCCGCATGCTGTGGGTGTTGGCCGTGCAAGGCAACCCATCGCTGAGCGTGGTGCGGGCCGGTGTTGATTCCTTCACGGGGTAAAACGCCACGGTGCTGCGCTTCTCCGCTCCCTCATGCTGCGGGTGTGTGTGTGTGTGTGTACGTGGTTGTGAAGCTGGCAGGTCCCCCACCCACATCGGGACCACTGCTGCTCTGTTTCCGGAGACTGCTGATTTATCTTCCGAGGTCCACTCTGAGTCCTTGGCGACTCCGTTTGGGGAAGCTCTGCACGAGTGATTGAAACACGGACTGTGGTGTCGTCAACTGTTCCCCTTGCAGTGGCGCTGCAAGTGTGACGTCAGTGCAGCCCAGCTGCTTGTCGCTGTGGTGTAACGCGAGTACCACACCGGTGGAATGGTGAACCGTATATTTGTTGCAAACCTGAATGCATTGTATTTATTGTAATTGAGTGTCTTGGGGTTTAAAGGGTTTTTGGGTTTTGTCTATTTAATTGGTATGATACACATGATTTACATAATTAAAGGATGTTTTTTTAAGATGTTTTAAGCTCACTGTAAATAAATTATCATGATATGAAAGAGTGCTCCCGGATGTTTTAATCAGTGCAAAGCGAACCTGCGTGGCCTTAAAGTAAATTCTCTGGATGAAATTCCCAGGGTGGCGTTGCTGACTAACTTGTTTAATTTATTCATGCTCTCAAGGCATGAGTAATGCCACATTTTTGGCGTTGTTGGTAGGGTGTTTGCATTTGCTTTTTATGAACATCCGGGACCAGTAGTTTGTGATTTTTCAATACTATATTGGTGTTTGTGTTTTGTTTTTTTCTTTGGTTTATGTTTTTTTGTGTTTTGTGTGCAGATTGGTCGGTCCGGAAGCAGAGCAGTGGTGGTTCCAGCAAATCTTTAAAGTGGTGGTTCTAATAGATCTTTGAAGTGGTGGGTGGATGAACTTGTAATTATG
The DNA here is from genome assembly GCA_038048925.1 of Garcialebias charrua. Taxonomy (NCBI): domain Eukaryota; kingdom Metazoa; phylum Chordata; class Actinopteri; order Cyprinodontiformes; family Rivulidae; genus Garcialebias; species Garcialebias charrua. The sequence continues at coordinate 5,851 of JBBPBX010095843.1, read as the reverse complement.
GCAGAAGAAATTAAAGAACTTAAAGAGTTGGTAGCAAGCTTACAAATTGAAAATGAGCAGTTGCGACAAAGGCAGGCCAGCTTAAGTGCCCAGCCGTCAATTTCAGGAGTACCCAATGCCCCTCCTACAGAAAGACTGATTTTTGTACCTAGTGATAGGGAATGTCCCATCTTTAGAGGAAGGACCGGCATGGGACTGAGTGAGTGGATGGAGGAAGCAGAGATGCGTATGAGAGCACAACATTTATCGGTGGCTGATCAAGCTTTGTTTTTGATGGATCATTTGGAGGGAGAAGCTCGAATTGAATTTAAATATCGTTCTAGTGCAGAGAGAGAGGACCCTGCTAGAATATTTGAAATCTTACAGGAATTATATGGCTGTGCAGAGTCCTATATTTCATTACACAAAACCTTCTTTTCCAGAAGACAGCAAGAGGGAGAGAGTCTTCAGGAGTTCTCCCTCGCGTTAATGGGTCTTATGGAGAAGGCAAAGCAGCGCGTGCCTGCTGGCATGTTGAGTCCCGAGACTTTGTTAAGGGATCAGTTTGTTGAACGGGTGTTGGATGGATCTCTGCGTCGTGAACTGAAGCAGTTTATGCGCAGCAGGCCAGACAGCACTCTGCTTGAAGTTAGGGCTGCAGCAATTCGGTGGGAGCGCGAAGGGGTACCCTCTGGGGTGAGAAGTCATAGCCAATCTACCCCGGTAGTTCATGGTTTTCAGTGTGGGATTCATGGTAGCCCGCAGCCGCAGGTAGCTCCCCTAATATCCGTAACAGAAATGAGCCAGCTCAGAGAAATGCTAAAATGTCAGCAAGAACGGCTCCAGCAGCTTAGTGAGAGCATTTCCCAGTTGAAAAATGTCTGTGGTCCTAATCGTTCTTGTTTTTCTGGTTCAGTGATCTGCAAGCGGTGTAATCAGCCCGGTCATTTCGCACGGGAATGTGAGGGGGGGTGGGCCTCTTATGGAGCACCATTTCAGATGAATCCAGCTCCTCAGGCCCGCCCTGCTTACCGGTCAGGTCAGAGTAATGTAAATGCTGATGCACTCTCTCGCCAGCACTTACCCCATCCACCAGATATGAGAGCCATGCTTTCGGATACAGTTGAAGCACACCCAACGGTTGTTGCGATTTTGCCACAACACACTGTAGCCGAACTATGTGCCTTGCAACAGGACGATCCCCTCTTACAGGAGGTGTTGGGGTTTTGGAGGAAGGGCCAATACCCCAGTCGAGAAGAACGGGCCCAGCTGTCTTCCGCCACATTGGTTCTACTTCGTCAGTGGGACCGGTTTGTAGAGAGAGAGGGAGTGCTGTATCGGAAGATATTTAGACCAAATGGTGGTGAGGTAGTGTTTCAGTTGGTGCTACCTAGGGTACTTATTAAGAATGTGCTGACCCAAGTTCATGAGGAACATGGTCCTCAGGGGGTGGAGCGAACTTTGGCGCTCCTACGATCCCAGTGTTACTGGCCTTATATGGCTTCTGAAGTGGTCCAATGGTGCCAGGCTTGTGAAAGGTGCCAGGTAGCTAAGGATGTTCACCTCCTGTTGGGAGGTCCTTCCGCATCTTTGTCAACTATAACAGCTTGTTTTGGAGCTGATAGGATCAGTTTTAATAGATTATCGTCGGGTCGCCGATACAAAAGGTGGGGGTAGAATGTAGCAGTAGAGAGAGATGCCTGATTAGGCTGATGGGTTCCTGGTGCGAACGTCTAGTTGATAAAGTGGGCGTGGTATATAGGCAGCTGCCGCATTCAGTCAGACTGTTTGTCTTCCTGCTCCTGCCGCATGGCTGTGGGTGTTGGCCGTGCAAGGCAACCCATCGCTGAGCGTGGTGCGGGCCGGTGTTGATTCCTTCACGGGGTAAAACGCCACGGTGCTGCGCTTCTCCGCTCCCTCATGCTGCGGGTGTGTGTGTGTGTGTGTACGTGGTTGTGAAGCTGGCAGGTCCCCCACCCACATCGGGACCACTGCTGCTCTGTTTCCGGAGACTGCTGATTTATCTTCCGAGGTCCACTCTGAGTCCTTGGCGACTCCGTTTGGGGAAGCTCTGCACGAGTGATTGAAACACGGACTGTGGTGTCGTCAACTGTTCCCCTTGCAGTGGCGCTGCAAGTGTGACGTCAGTGCAGCCCAGCTGCTTGTCGCTGTGGTGTAACGCGAGTACCACACCGGTGGAATGGTGAACCGTATATTTGTTGCAAACCTGAATGCATTGTATTTATTGTAATTGAGTGTCTTGGGGTTTAAAGGGTTTTTGGGTTTTGTCTATTTAATTGGTATGATACACATGATTTACATAATTAAAGGATGTTTTTTTAAGATGTTTTAAGCTCACTGTAAATAAATTATCATGATATGAAAGAGTGCTCCCGGATGTTTTAATCAGTGCAAAGCGAACCTGCGTGGCCTTAAAGTAAATTCTCTGGATGAAATTCCCAGGGTGGCGTTGCTGACTAACTTGTTTAATTTATTCATGCTCTCAAGGCATGAGTAATGCCACAATACTACTATGCAAAAACTCGGGACAGTATTACACTTTTATTATTTCATTTTATGCTTATGTTCATTAAATGTTTAGTGTTTTAGTGTTGGTGTAAATTTTCATACTTTTATACTACTATGCAAAAACTCAGGACAGTGTTACACTTTTACTATTTTATGCTTATGTTTATTAAATGTTTCAGTGTTTTAGTGTTTAAATGGTTACTGTTGCACCGAGGGACTGAGAGAAAAGCAATTTCAATCCTGTGTATGTCCTGTACATATTGCAGTTCTGACAATAAAGTTGACTTTGACTTTGACTTGACTTGACTTGACTTGAAATTTGAAATTTCTAAATATTTTAGAAGATATGGTAGTCTCCACGCTAAATCAAAACACATATTAGAAGAAGAAGTCATATCTGAAATCTCACTGCTTACTAGCTTGCCTCCAGACAGCTTAAACGAACAAGATCTTTTAAAATTAACAGAACTTCAGAATAAACTAGACAACATTTATAAAACTAAAGCAGAAGGAGCTTTTGTAAGATCTCGACAAAAATGGCTTGAACAAGGAGAGCAAATGTCTGCTTACTTCTTTAAACTTGAAAAATCACAGGCAAAATTAAACTCAGTCCTTCAACTAAACATAGATGGATCCATCACAAACATTAAAAAAGACATTTCCAAATTCTGTTATAAATATTACTCTGACCTATACAAAACTAAATTTAGTGAGGATGCAATGTTTACTTTTTGTAACTTTTCTACCAAGCTCGACACAATCAGTGAAGATGACAAGTTATATTGTAACTCTTTAATCACAATAAAGGAAGTGACAGATGCAATTAGTCAGCTAAAAAGCAATAAGTCACCTGGTAATGACGGTATTACATCTGAATTTTATAAACTTTTCTCTGAATTATTATCACCTTTTCTACACAAAGTTTATGCAGAAAGCATCTTAAACACAACTCTTCCCCCAGCATGACTCAAAGTGTCATATCTTTAATACCTAAACCTCAAAAAGATCTTCTTCAATAGACCTTTTACCAGTTGACGTCATCGCGCAAAGCTCGCCAGAAACGAGCGTTCTGATTGGACGACAAAAAGCCAAAACCGGATGCCGGGGGGTTAGGAAGGAGCCGAGGAGCTTCGTAATGATAGAGAGTTGTAGAAGCTTGATTTCTTAAAATAGTGGACAACAACTGGTGAAAATGCCTGAACATTGTGCCGCAGATACGAGAGGAGGTGATTATGTGCGCTGATGGAAAATGGGGAACTCCTTCAGGCTTTTTGCGAATGTCCAGCAGGGTGAGCCGTTGTGTGTAGTTGTCAACAACCTGTATTATCCAAGCGTCAGAAATAAAAGTTTTAAATTTCTCACACCAATACTTCTGATATTTAGACTGGTTTGGTTATTGTTACAGGTTCAACATCTTCTGTTAGCTGCTATAACTAGCGCCACATCTTCATAAGAGCTGTCAGTGCACAGTATGTAAACAAAAACATGACGTTTGAGTCACACAAATGTTCACAGCGTCCTTATTTCTTATTTGATTTCTGTAAACTATGTCTTAAATTAAGCCTGAGACAATTGGTGATGTTGTGATGTGAAAAATAATAACTATCCCAAGAGATACATTTATTAGCTTTCCTAGGGAAATTTAATTATCTTTGATTTACTAATGCACTTATGCTGTTTATACAGCTTACACTTTAGACGTAACATGTGTGAAAATCTTAAATATATTACAAACAATATATTTTGCATGTGAATTCCATAATGACACATACAATAGTTGTATATTGTGTTTGTGATTGTTTTTGCAGAGGAGGTGGCTGCAACCATGTTGGAAATACATTCTAAACCAACCTGCACCCTACCTTGTACATGGAAGAGACCAGCCCAAAAACGAACTGCACCTGCTACTTGGATGAGCTGCAAGTTTTAAAGTGAGTTTAATCAGTGTTCCTGAAGACATTTCATATTACGCTTATAACACAAATACCCAGAAAGGTGACTTTCAGTGAAACTTCACCAACAACTGGAATAATACAATATCACTTATCTTGTCTTATCCCAGTCAAAAAACTATTCAACATTGTACAATTGTAGTTTATTGTATTGTGTTAATTATTGTTGTTTTCTAGTGGCACTAGATAATAAATGCAATCACATATGTACGGTTTTAAATGTTTTCTACAATGGTAAGATCTGGAATAGTTTTTTGACATTTTTTAAAAAACACTTCTACAAACAGATTTGCTAATATGTGTTAGATATCAACCACATTTTTCATGTTGGTGTCATTTAAGGCATGACATCTGTGTTGAGAAGTTTTCCAGGAGAACGCTGAACAGCCTGCGTTTTGACCCACGACATCCTGATGACCGGAATGAGCCCACCATCACTGCTGGCTGGTCTTCACAAGGACATTTTGAGCGTGGAGCCATTCTTGACCTATTGCAGGTTGTAGTAGTAAACATTAAAAACCAATAACGCTTATCTGTATGTTTCTTTAATTCCTTTATTTTGTCTAGATTTTAAAACTTCATGTTTTTTTTCTTTTAAGATATGCTCAAAGACCCTGGCTGCAGTTCTCGATCCAGACTCTCCGGCAGATGAAGTAGCTGACGACCGAGGCCCCTGTTCAATCTCCACGCCATCAGAGAGACCTGCCAGAAGTTCAAAACATCTTTAAATGTCTCACAAGCACACACATTATTTATATAAGTCACAAACAGAAACAACACATACCAGAAGATCAGAACAAGCGCTCAATACAAAAACAACTGGACTTTATTTGTTGCAGAAAACGTTTCACCCTTTCTGCAACAAATAAAGTCCAGTTGTTTTTGCATTGAGCGCTTGTTCTGATTTTATCATGTCCTGGACGACTGAGAATCTTCACCAGCACATACCAGAAGATGTGTTTGTGTTTGTCATTTCACTTGTTAAGGACAGCAGCCTAGGACAGACAGTAACCTGCTAATGTTTTTTTTTAATGATGCCTTCTCTGACAACTTGGAGACTTTAGACAGTGTAATGTTTATGTTTTTTTTTTTGCTAAGTCATTGGATGACCAGAGAGCTGAACTAGAGAACAGCTCTGACAACAGCAGAGTCACAAAGAGGATTTTCTTTCAGCCTGGTTAGGTCACCATGATAAGAGAGACTGACCTGTTTTTGTTGTAAACGCTCTTTCTTTATCTAGAGAGATTCAAAATCATAAAATGTGACTAAAACAGCATTTGTATATTAACAGATTAAAAAATTTAACTAAAAAAAAGTTCCACTTCACTAAAAGTCAAATTAGAGCACAGATGCTTTATATTTAAAGGTTGGTGTGTTCATTTCTAAATTTA
>JBBPBX010095840.1:0-13132 GCA_038048925.1 Garcialebias charrua | reverse complement strand
TATTTGTTGTATAACACAATCATTTTTCCACACTCAAAAGTATGAATGTTTACATGAAAACTGGAGTGAAAAATCTTTATTCAATTTTATTTCACTCAGCATGTAGCTTGCAGATAGGCAGATAGGCAGCCGTGGCATAGTGGTAATGGCACTCGTCCACCGATCGGAAGGTTGGAGGTTCGAATCCCGTTTCCCCACACCATGTGTCGTTGTGTCCCTGGGCAAGACACTTAACCCCGAGTTTCTCCCGGTAGGACTGGATGGCGCCTTGCATGGCAGTCTGCCGCTACCGGTGTATGAATGTGTGTATGAATGGTTGGATGGTTGGTATTGTAAAGCGCTTTGGGGCCCCTCATAGGGGGCTGGAAAGCGCTATATAAATAAGCTCCATTTACCATTTGTCCTTCGTCCAGGAAGGACAAAGATGCCTTCCTGACAAAACCGCCGTTCACATAAAGCGCATGTGTCTCCGCGGAGAAACTTATGAACCGATACGGTCCATAGCAGGGTTTCCAGGCCGAAGGCCTGTAAGTCGATGTCCTCGTAAGTCGGGGACCACCTGTACAATCCCGCCGCCTTCAGATAAAAGTGACCAATGCAATCCCGCCTTGACCGTGGAATAGGTGATATTTAGTATTTTTATTCTTACAGAATTTGTGTTCTCTCCATATCAGTTTGTTCATTCATTCATTCAACCTTTATTTATACAGGCTGAACTCGTTGAGCCACGGGGACTCATTTACAAGAGGGACCTGTCTCACTCACACCTAGGGTCAATTTAGAGTTAACAATCAGCCTAACATGCATGTTTTTGGACTGTGGGAGGAAACCGGAGCACCCGGAGAAAACCCACGCATGCACGGAGAGAACATGCAAACTCCACCCAGAAAGGCCCCCGGACCAGGATTTGAACCGGGGACCTGCTCGCTTAGAGGCAGTCAAAGTCAACTTTATTGTCAGAACTGCAATATGTACAGGACATACACAGGACCGAAATTGCGTTTCTCTCAGTCCCTCGGTGCAACAGTAACCATCTAAACACTAAACACTAAAACATTTAATAAACATAAGCATAAAATAGTAAAAAAGTGTAACACTGTCCTGAGTTTTTTCATAATACAGGTAGTCCCCGAATTACGAGCGCTCTGATCTACGAGGTTCCAGACTTACGAGCTGGCGAATTTTTGGAAAAAACGCAAAAAATACTGAGTTTTCATGTGTTTTTTCACCACAGTTAGTTAGATAAACATATGGACACACGTTTCCGATCATTTTTATGCACTCATAAGCAGTTTTTTGATGAAAATAGAGTGTTTGTAGTCGCGCTAGCGAAACCGTTCCAATTTACGAGCGAAATTTCGGACTTACGAGAGACATGGCAACCGTTCCAAATTACGAGATTTCCGGTTTACGAGCGCCTCGTTGTAACGGATCTCGCTCGTAAATCGGGGACTACCTGTAGTATAAAAGTATGAAAATTTACACCAACACTGAAACACCAAACACCCCTAAAACACCAAACACCCAATGAACATAAGCATAAAATGAAATAATAAAAGTGTAATACTGTCCTGAGTTTTTGCATAGTAGTATAAAAAGTATAAAACGTATATCTATAAAATAAACTGAAGTTTCTAGCGTTGACATTTGCAAAGAGTCATCAACATCTCCAAAAGTTTGGTCTGTGTTGTAAAAAGCTGCACTTTGAACCTGCAGAAGGAATGTTGTTGTTGGAATATGGGGAGATGTTTTGTTTTGGCTACTGGGGGGATGTTTTGAGCACACAAAAGACTTCAGCCCCAGGGGGTCACACAAACCTAATTGAATGCAAATCCCTCAATCTGTCATTTTACAGTCTCTGGTAAGTGTAGTACTCATCTGAATATTCTGGTATTCCTAGTGTTAAAAGGCTGAGAGTCAACAGGTGTTTCACCTGAGCTAATCAAGCCTGATTAGGCTGAGAGAAAAAAGTGCAGCTACAGACTGCTGGTGCTTTCTTTAGCAGACTGCAGCCAACCTAAACACAACAATGATGTTTTAAAAAAAAAACTCTGAACCCCCTCAGGTTCATAACAGTACCAAACAAGATTTTTCTTAAACTTTATGTCCTGATTGATGTTTCACGTTTGGTTCTGCCTTAATACCAATATACAGGTAGTCCTCGACTTAGGACAGTCTCGAGTTACAACGTTTCGCGGTTACAACGCATCTCCCATAAAAAAATATATATATATATATATATATATATACGTATATATATATATATATTGAAATTTTATTTTGAAAAGCCGAGTTACGCAGTTTTCGGTTTTACGTAGTAAACGTAGTTGCAGAGGAATTCTGCCCTGTACTCTCTAAAAAAGCTAAGTCTGGTCCTCTGGACATTCAAAAAACAAAACAAAACTGTACTGTGAACGCGGTTTTACGTTGTAAACGAATACAGAGGATGGACCGAGCTGGACGGCAGTTTTATGTCATAAACGAATGGAGAACACGGAGGAGGGACGGAGGAAATGGCTTCACCAGCATCCCAGTAGGAAATTAACTCTTTTTTTCCACTTCATTATGGCTCCCAAATGTATGTGTTTTTTGATAATTATGTAGGGTACTGTGCTAGGATAGGCTAAGTGCTTGGTAAAATACAGTACTGTACGTATAAGGTGCAGTATGTACGTATGTACATGTGAGATGGGTGGCGGCCGAGGGCGGGGACCCTGGCGGTCTGATCCTCGGCTACAGAAGCTGGCCATTGGGACATGGAATGTCACCTCTCTGGTGGGGAAGGAGCCTGAGCTAGTGTGTGAGGTTGAGAGGTTCCGACTAGAAATAGTCGGACTCACCTCAACGCATGGCTCTGGCTCTGGAACCAGTTTCCTTGAGAGGGGTTGGACACTCTTCCACTCTGGAGTTGCCCCTGGTGAGAGGCGCCGAGCAGGAGTGGGCATACTGGTTGCCCCCCATCTTGGTGCCTGTACGTTGGGGTTCACCCCGGTGAACGAGAGGGTAGCCTCCCTTCGCCTACGTGTGGGGGGACGGGCTCTGACTGTTGTTTGTGCCTATGCACCAAACGGCAGCTCAGACTACCCACCCTTTTTGGAGTCCTTGGAGGGGGTATTGGAGAGTGCGCCTCCTGGGGACTCCCTTGTTCTACTGGGGGACTTCAACGCTCACGTGGGCAATGACAGTGAGACCTGGAGGGGTGTGGTTGGGAGGAACGGCCCCCCTGATCTGAACCAGAGTGGTGTTCTGTTATTGGACTTCTGTGCTCGTCATGGATTGTCCATAACGAACACCATGTTTAAGCATAAGGGTGTCCATATGTGCTCTTGGCACCAGGACACCCTAGGTCGCAGTTCGATGATCGACTTTGTTGTCGTCTCATCTGATCTGCGGCCGCATGTCTTGGACACTCGGGTGAGGAGAGGGGCGGAGCTGTCTACTGACCACTACCTGGTGGTGAGTTGGCTCCGATGGTGGGGGAGGATGCCGGTCAGACCTGGCAGACCCAAACGTATCGTGAGGGTCTGCTGGGAACGTCTGGCAGAGTCTCCCGTAAGACGGAGCTTTAACTCCCACCTCCGGGAGAGCTTTGAACACGTTCCGAGGGAGGCGGGGGACATGGAGTCCGAGTGGGCCGTGTTCCGCGCCTCTATTGTCGAGGCAGCTTATCGGAGCTGTGGCCGCAAGGTTGTTGGTGCCTGTCGTGGTGGCAACCCTCGAACCCGGTGGTGGACACCGGCAGTGAGGGATGCTGTCAGGCTGAAGAAGGAGTCCTATTGGGCCTTTTTGGCTTGTGGGACCCCGGAAGCAGCTGATAGGTACCGGCAGTCCAAGCGGCATGCGGCTCGGGTGGTTGCTGAGGCAAAAACTCGGGCGTGGGAGGAGTTCGGAGAGGCCATGGAGAATGACTTCCGTACGGCTTCGAGGCGATTCTGGTCCACCATCCGGCGTCTCAGGGGGGGAAAGAGGTACGAGACCAACACCATTTATGGTGGAGGTGGCGTGCTGCTGACCTCAACTCGGGATGTTGTGAGTCGGTGGGCGGAATACTTCGAAGACCTCCTCAATCCTACTGGCACGTCTTCCACTGAGGAAGCAGAGCCTGGGGACTTTGGGTCGGGTTCTCCGATCTCTGGTGCTGAGGTCGCCGAGGTGGTTAAAAAGCTCCGCGGTGGCAAGGCTCCGGGGGTGGATGAGATTCGCCCGGAGTTCCTTAGGGCTCTGGATGTTGTAGGGTTGTGTTGGCTTACGCGACTCTGCAATATCGCGTGGACATCGGGGGCAGTTCCCTTGGATTGGCAGACTGGGGTGGTGGTTCCCCTATTTAAAAAGGGGGACCGTAGGGTGTGTTCCAACTATAGGGGGATCACACTCTTAAGCCTCCCTGGTAAGGTCTATTCAGGGGTTCTGGAGAGGAGGGTCCGTCGGATAGTCGAACCTCGGATTCAGGAGGAGCAGTGTGGTTTTCGTCCTGGTCGTGGAACACTGGACCAGCTCTACACCCTCAGCAGGGTCCTGGAGGGTGCGTGGGAGTTTGCCCAACCAGTTTACATGTGCTTTGTGGACTTGGAGAAGGCATTCGACCGCGTCCCTCGGGGGGTTCTGTGGGGGGTACTCCGGGAGTATGGGGTACCAGGCCCTTTGATAAGGGCTGTTAGGTCCCTGTACGACCGGTGTCAGAGCTTGGTCCGCATTGCCGGCAGTAAGTCAGGCTCGTTTCCGGTGAGAGTTGGACTCCGCCAAGGTTGCCCTTTGTCACCGATTCTGTTCATAACTTTTATGGACAGAATTTCTAGGCGCAGCCAAGGTGTTGAGAGGATCCGTTTTGGTGACCTTAGAATCGCTTCTCTGTTTTTTGCAGATGATGTGGTCCTACTGGCTTCATCAGTTCGTGATTTACAACTTTCACTGGAGCGGTTTGCAGCCGAGTGTGATGCGGCCGGGATGAGGATCAGTTCCTCCAAATCCGAGGCCATGGTCTTGAGCCGGAAAAGGGTAGCATGCCCTCTCCGGGTCGGGGAGGAGGTCCTGCCCCAAGTGGAGGAGTTTAAGTATCTCGGGATCTTGTTCACGAATGAGGGAAAACTGGAGCGTGAGATCGATAGGCGGATAGGTGCAGCGTCCGCAGTGAAGCGGGCGCTGTACCGGTCTGTCGTGGTGAAGAGAGAGCTGAGTCAAAAGGCAAAGCTCTCAATTTACCGATCGATCTACGTTCCCACCCTCATCTATGGTCATGAGCTTTGGGTTATGACCGAAAGAACAAGATCTCGGATACAAGCGGCTGAAATGAGTTTTCTCCGCAGGGTGGCTGGACTCTCCCTTAGAGATAGGGTGAGAAGCTCAGTCATCCGGGAGGGACTCGGAGTAGAGCCGCTGCTTCTCCACATCGAGAGGAGCCAGTTGAGGTGGCTCGGGCATCTGGTTAGGATGCCTCCTGGACGCCTCCCTGGTGAGGTGTTCCGGGCACGTCCCACCGGGAGGAGACCCAGAGGAAGACCCAGGACGCGCTGGAGGGACTATGTTTCTCGGCTGGCCTGGGAACGCCTTGGGATTCCCCCGGAGGAACTGCTCCAAGTGGCTGGGGAGAGGGAAGTCTGGGCTCCCTACTTAGGCTGCTACCCCCGCGACCCGACCCCGGATAAGCGGAAGAAGATGGATGGATGGATGGATGGATGTACGTATGTTCCGACTTACGTCGAAATGCGGTTTACGCCGCCGCGTAGGAACGGATCTTCGTCCTAAGTCAAGGACTACCTGTACTTACTTTTTTTTTTACTGATCCCAATATAAGGTTTCTCAACTTACTTCTCCATTATAAGGACTATTTCCATACTTCTCCTTTCCAATGCATTCTCCTCTCCCCTGCCAGAAATCAAGGCACAGTGGTGCTGCTTCCCTCTGTCGCTCCATCACCAACCTTGGCTCACTTCCAATGCTTTTAGTGAGAGCTATCTGTCAAGTTATGAATAATACAGACCCAAGGCTGGCGTTAGCTTGCTAGCTAGCTATGTGGAATCCAAATGAGGTCTACAGCAGGAAGAGAGCACTTGACTTTTAGCTTGCTACCACGCTCTCCCTTCCAAGACAGGCAATTACTCAGCCCACAGCCCCAGCTGCAGCCGTGGCAATCATAAACGCAACCCTTCACATCCCAGTCTGCACACATGTGCTACGCAGGCACACACATTTTGCACGCATAAGCACACACTCCTCCTACAGATTCAAATACCCAAATTATCTATGCAGAGACACAAAATACAGCTTGCTTGCCTCACATGACAGAAAATCCATATCTGTTCTGTGAGGTGGAGCGAAAATTGTGCATTTAAAAAAAAATCACCAAATGTAGAGAGATAAATTAAAAAAGCACTTCCGGCTGCATTTTCATTGAGGGCATTGGCAACATCTGGATAACAGTAGATATAATAGTCAAATCCAGCTGCAAATAACAGTTAAGATAAATATTTAAAATCCTTGTGTTAGCATTTCATGGCTTTATGTGACAAAATGAAAAAATAAACAAAGTCCACTCCTACTGATTTCATTAAAATCAAGAGAATTCAGATGCTGGGAAAGAGACACAGTAGCCATGGTTTCAGTAAAGTATTTTTATATATAATAAAACTGGTTAAGGTTATAAAATCATTTACAAATGATCCAGAGTCTATCTTTCACCAGTAAGAAACATTCAACAATGTTCAGTCGGGTCATCTGGACGGTTTCTTTTCTTTGCTGAGACGTTTCTTCCTTCATTCACAGGACTTATTCAATCCAAGGGGCCACAAACAAACTGCAATCCCACAAGCACCAACTCCCATAGTGGGAAAAAAAAAAAAAAAAAGTTTTCTGAAGATAAGATGGTTTCTGAGGCTCCCCCTCTCCTCCGTCAACTCCTCTAAGGCAACCATGCCAAAATGGTCCAAAACACCATTCAAAACCCAAAAAAAAAAGAAAACCATCCAGATGACCTGACTGAACTTTGTTGGGTTTTTACTTGGATTATTGAACATGAACTTTGGAATAAGAAACCTTATTTGCAATTGGGAAAACTAAGTCAGTTATCAATTTTCCTTGGAGTGGATGCTCCAGCAAATTTACCTTGGGGACCACACAATGTCCAAAAATAAATAAATAAATAAATAAACTAAAGCTTTAGCTCTGAGTCTAGATGCCTGAGCTAGCATGTTCACTGTTAAAGTTCATGACAGGACAATTAAAACACTGAACCAGTGTGGTATTTGGAAGGGATGCCAGGAAAAAAAGCTTCTTCTCTCAGAAAAGAGCACGACAGCAGTTGACAGTTTCTGAACAAACACAAAACTTCTGAAACATTGTCTGTTGAACAGAGACGTACAGCACAATTGGAGTAAATCTAACACAGCACCACAAATAATTCACATCAAATGTCCACATGGAGGTGGAGAGCTGATGATTTGAGCTTGTTTTATGACTACTACGGGACATGAGCTCCTTTCAGTCACTGAGTCAACTGAACTTCTTTGTATATTAAAATTTTCTGGAGACAGATGTTCTGCTCAACTGTTGAAGCTTGGACCAAACTGGGCCATTGAACAGGACTATGATGCCAGAAACGGCGATAAAACTACAAAATAAAAAATAAATAAAAAGGGTAAAGAAACAAAATGTTGGAAAGGCCAAGTTACTAGGTACTGAACATTAGGAGCCTTGTGCAGAAATTAGTCTGCTATCTAAAAAAAAGAGAAAATGTTGTGAAGGTGGCCAAAATAAGTTCACAAGAATGTAAATGAATAAACATCAAAGTTCATGCTCAATAATCCATGTAGAAAATCCAGCAAAGTTCAGCCAGGTCATCTGAAAGGGTTCTATTTTTTTATATATATTTTTTTTTAATTTGAGATGTTTCATCTTTCATCCAAAGATCTTCATCAGTCAGAGGACCCACAAACAAGCAGCACACTCACATATATAGTGGGCCAACCAGTTTGCTGGTGATAAGATGGGTTCTGGGATCCGCCCCCTCCCCCGTCGACTCCTCTGAGGCAGCCATAGACAAAGTGGTTCAAAACATCAAAGTTCATGCTCAGTAATCCATGTAGAAAATCCATCAAAGTTCAGCCAGGTCATCACGATGGTTTCTTTTTTAAGACGTTTCGTCCTTCATCCAAAAGGCTTCTGACTCTCCTCATATTGATGAAGTCCTTTGGATGAAACGTCTCAACAAAAAACAACAAAAAAATGGTCCAGATGACCTGAATAAACTTTTGTTGTAAGCAAATAAAGTATATAAATAATGAACGTTGGCTCTTATATAATGAAGTCAACTTAATTGTTTTCACACTGTATTTCTACTTTCGCCTCAGATAAAAATAACAACAACTATAATACCGGTACACAATTACAAGTGTAACGTTTTTATTTAACTCTATTTAAAACCATATGAGACACAGATAATTGAATGTTTGGCGTGTTTTGTTAACTTCATCTACAGAATTAGGGATGTGAATCTCTCAGTGTCTGGAGAATCGATTCGATTCCGATTTTTAATGCACCGATTCGATTAAAAATCGATTTTCGATTCTAAAACAATTTTCATTCCAGGATCGATTTTCGATTCAGAATCGATTTTCGATTCTGAAACGATTTTCGATTCTGAAACAATTTTCAATTGAAATCATGAAAAGATTAAACAATAATGTAAACAAATAAAACATTTATTTAAAACAATAATGTATGCTTGTAGCAAACATTAATAATGTCAAATAATACAGTATAAATACAGCAGGCTGAATTGTGAGCAGATGGGTATATGAATAGAATGCAGCAGCTTTAATCGGGTCCCGGAGGTCACTGGTGCCTATATCCAGCAGTCACTGTGCGAGAGGCAGGGGACACCCTGGACATGTCTCCAGTCCATCACAAATAATTCAAAATACAAACGTAAACAAAGATTTCAGCCTACTGTATTGCATAAACATTTAACTCAAAATAAAATAGACTTCAAAATCATATTGCATTCATCCATGTTTCAAATGTGTATGGATGGATTTTGTTTAAAAGATTTGTTTGGTAAATCTTTTCAACAAAAGCCATCTATCCATCATCTTTACCCGCTTTATCCTTATCGGGTCCTGGAGGTCACTGGTTCGGGTCAGATTTCTTCTTCTTTCTGCCACCTTTCATTTTATGTATTCTTTCATATACTATGAGATGTAGTTTTATTGTCTTTATCTTTTGGGTTTTAATGTAAAAAAAAAAAAATCGATTTTGGGGCTTTTAGAATCGATTCTGAATTGCCAGGACTAAGAATCTCGATTCTTTTTTTTTTTTAAACGCTTTTTTCCTGCACCCCTATACAGAATCAACATTACTCTTATGATAATTGTATGAAACATTGCAAGAACCACAACAAGGAAATCAGTTTTCTAAGATGTAACGTTTGAGGAAGAAAACCAAAAGACATCAAAGGTGCTCTTCCTGTCATTTAACCATCCCTATTTGAGCCACCGAGCTACAAAAATCTATTAATCAGCTGTGGAGTTACTTCATCATGTCTTATCTGTTAATTAACAGAAGACACAATGTCCACCTTTATCGCGTTCCCCCCACAGTTATGGCAGGAGGCTGCGAGGGCTATCGCATGTATCAGGTATATGACACGTGCATGGGCGCATAATTAGCTTTGCACTGAGGCATCTTTAGGTGACAGTGTTAACCCATCCATCACTGCTTCTAATCATTCGTTGGAGGAGTGTGGGATGTAATTTTGGAGTGCTAGGCAACGACAGGTTTCACTGGTAAAAATAGTCATAGAGTGTGAGCGACCTCTGTATGTGTTTGGCATGCGTGTGTGTGTGTGTGTGGTATGCGAGCAAGAGAGTTTTCAGGTAATGAGATCTAGTTAGTGATGCTCCAGAGTGTCTTATTAACAAACAATAACAGCACTCCTTTGTTTTTTATTTCTCCTCCCATCTATTATTCACACCTCGCAGATTTACTCATGATTCATTTATAGACGCTTCGTGTGCAACCTAGAAACTAAATGTCACTTAGAACATTCCTGTCAGGTGTTTCTTTGTTATCTACATTATTCTTCCCTTTATGAAATGTTCGCACAGACGTACTCCTCTGCTGGATTTATGTATGGACGCTGAATATTGCAGCGACAATCCAACGTGGCTGCAACAAGATTGTGAAAAATGGGGGATCCAGCTCCACTTGTGTATGCACTCACAAGTGCAAAGTTGCAAACGATGAAGTGCTATTGAACCAGATGAGTTGGATCTTGCCGGATCAGTAACGAGGGCTGTAGTGAGGCCGTTCTGCCATTCAAGCCCCCTGTTGTGAAATCAGCATGACGCCCTGTGTGCTTTAGCTGGATTCTCTTTCTGCTGAAATTGCCAGGTTGGAGAGAGGCACTCAGCTGGGAATGCTGCTCTACATGTGAAGTAGGTTGTGTTTGTGTGTGAGCGCTCGGGAAATATATGTGTGCGAGCGTGCAACTTGCATGTCTACATTTGTGTCGGCGCATCAAGAGGATGTTTGGAGGTGCGGATGTGCAGCATCTCTCACTCTCTTTCTTCAGGTGAAGAGTGTGTTCGGAGGGCTCGGCTCCAGTCGAGGGCTCTTCACGTCAGCCTGGTAGCACTTTACGCAGAAAGAGGTAAACCTAAAAAGGTTACCATCTGTCTTAGCATAAACACTCACTGCAGCTACAAGTGGTTTAAAATATGCATCCGCTAGTAAATATATTCATATTTACAATATTTTAATAAGTATGAGAGTTAGCAAAGTGAACATTTTCCATCAGGAAATAGGAGTTAGTTCAGTAAAATAATGCCTTTAAAGTTTATTTCATCCACAAAACTACACTTTATTTCCTGAAAAGTCACTTTACAGGCTGATAGTTTTTGATACATTTTTGGAAGATTTAACATGTACAGTTGTATGGAGTTTTATGAACTGACAGTATCTTACCTGCAATCAATAGCAATCTGAGTGATTTCGGTTAACAGAATAGGTATGAAACTATATTACTCAAGAGCAAATTTCAGCCATCTGAAACACTTTATTAGTTCAATAAATAATATACCAAGTAATTTTCACTTTGTCTCAACCGGACAATGTTTATGATTATATGCTAATCATGTTTGTAGTAGCAGCCTAAAGTATCTTGCCCCAGAGAAATATGCTTGGAGTCAGAACATCCAGCAGTTTGATAAAAACATATTTGTAAAGTACAGTGTTGTATTAAATGTGCCCAATTACTTATACTTTTTTTTTTAAAATACGTATCACAGTTGCTACTATCAGGGAAAAAGATTCAGATTGCACGATTGTCCAAACCACATGAAACTGTGCTTTTATACAAATCAACTCTGTCCAGCTGTCAGTCCACGTTCCCTTTGTTCAAGTTTAAAATAAAGTACAAACAATAAAACCAGATTAGTAGCCATTAGTTTTAGTTTCAGATCAGAGCAATCCAATCCCAGTCAAATAGTGCAGAAAACCACATCAACTTTTTTTTTTAAATAAACTGTAAAAACAAAGAACCACACTAAACATGTGATGCGTCCAGAGATTGATTCTGCTTGTAGATCTAACGTATGCACATTTGGCGTTCAAGCAACTACTTCCTGGATTTGATTAGGGCAACTGAAGTAGGATGGAAGATGCACATGGGCATAAAAAAATAAAAATCAGAAGCCACACGACTGTATCTCAACAACAAATTCAGTATTTGTGCGTGCAGGCAGTGCATTGATAGTTTTGATCTTTTCATTGCTGTTGTTGCCTAAAATAAAAGTACATGGCACATTTGAAATGACTAAATATGGGAAGATGGGATGAGAAGATGTCCACCAGTTATCTGAATTTCTCAAATGATCTGTCACTCTTCCCATCCACTTCCTGCCGCTGAACTCCTACAAACCCTGAGAGTCCATGTGCCACTCTGCTGGCTGCTTGCTGCTCGCATTTCACTCTGAGTGCTTTGAGAGCATGACAAAGTAGAGAGAGCAGAGATGACTGAGGGAGTAAACAGCATCCCAGCTGCAGAAATGGCATTTAAGTGTCTCTCCCTTTGCACTCCAATAGTATTGCAGACCCATTACCTCAGTGCGTGCCTCTATATGCTCGTACATGACTACAAATGTGTTTCCAAGCTATTCCACCAATCATCTCCATGCTCCCACGCGACTCACCCTCTACCTTTCTGTTCTGATCTTTTTCTCATTCATCATGCTTCCCTTCCTGTCCTCCTGCCACAGGTCTTTGCTAAGGTGTAATTTAGCTCCTGCTGTTCTCTAATTTCTGCTGTAGTCAGGAGGGGCGTGGCCGGCCACCTGACACAAGGGATATGATCTGTCAATCATTTCTCTCACAGCCAGAAAATTGCGTTCAAAGTGAGAGTAATTATGAAGCGTGCCCTGTGTGGGTTGAAGTGAACACCTTCTCCGTTTGGCACTGAGAGAAATATGCATTCAGAGGCAAGGCCAGGTGGATTTGTGCGGCTTACATTGTTGCTGAGAACAAGGTGAGGGCTCGTCTCACCCCAACCTCATCTAATCCTTTATTTCTATTCTCATTTTTCATTTATTATCAAATTCACATTTATTTTATTAAAGCATCCTCCCCTGAAACACTTTTTTATTATTGTTTTAGTTACGACAGAAAAAGGAAAAGCATAAAAAAACGATGAGTTGTAAAGCACACAGACATACACAATGTCTAATTTACTGAAGATGTCTCTGATGGTACAATGTAATGAGGGTGGTGCAATAATGTACACAAGAGGGGCATGAAAACAAAAGAAAGTTGCACAAACAAACGCATGCTCAAGTGTGAGGCTTTTTGAATCTTTTTTTTTAAGCCAAGAAAAACTAAATTTAACAACACCATAACAACCTTTCAGCATTGTGCACTTCAAGTGGTTCAGAACTGCCTCTTCAACTCATCTGGGCTGCTTTAAGGGTTCAGAAAATTAAACACGAGATGGAAAACTATGGTCTGTCACAGGTCTCTCTTTTGACAAGTGAAAATGCACACTGACACTGGCCAATGGGATTTGCTTCTAAATGAATGACAAACCCTTGAGGGTCAGGGGACAGGAGGAGTTTTTTTTTTTCTGTTGCATAAGCCATGCAGAGACGGG
>JBBPBX010095838.1:0-13132 GCA_038048925.1 Garcialebias charrua | reverse complement strand
AAAATCAAGATAAAAATCAACCATAAATGCAACAAAGAAGAGGAACAACCAAGAGAATGGAGCCTCACAGATGATTGCATCAAAGGTAAAGGCCCATTGCTATCTACTCCAAAACTTTCTAGTTCAAAAATAGAATCTACAGCTGTATTTTGTTGTGCCATACTGTTTGACACCTGCATGTCACAAGTAAAGGGGCATCCGTCCGTTCTGTGTGGAGACGCCATCGTTATTCCACTGGTTTTGAAACTCAAATGTGGCTTTTTCAATTCTTGGCATACATACAAAATGAAGCCAAAAAAGATGATCATCATTTAAAGAGTCATAGATACAATGCAGCTGAATGAAATTAAAAATAACATTATAAACTGGCACTGATAGGATTGCAGATAAAGTCTGAGTGTGACCAGCAAGTTCTCTAAAGCCTATCCTGGCTATTTGTGTCATGTTCTTTCCCTTACAATGTGTTCTATACATTGTAGAGCATTCCCAAAAAAATTGTGTAACTTCAACTTTACTGACTCCAAATGTAAATAAAGGTAGAAAGCACAGCTGTAGCAGAACAACAAAAATGCTATGAAGTTGCATTGTGACAATGTGTTTGTGACTCCAATATGTTCCGTTTCCAGTCTTCAGTCCAGCTGTCCCAGAAGGAATTCTTGAAGATTGAAAAAAAAATCCTGTGGTACAAAGAGGAAAGGGGGGGGGGGGGTACAACGACAATTACAAAGTTTGCAGAGTACATACTTAAAGGTGCAGTCTGTAATTTTCTGTAGAACACAGGACTTCAAAACATTTTCAACAGGGAAAGCATTCTGCTCATTCACTATAGTATTACTGCACACACATTTTCTGCTTGCCTCTCATGCAGTATAGTATTATTCTCTCACACACACATGTATTGTCTCTCATTCACTATAGTATTACTGCACATACACACACATTTTCTGCTTATTGCCTCTCATGCAGTATAGTATTATTCTCTCACACACACATGTATTGTCTCTCATTCACTATAGTATTACTGCACATACACACACATTTTCTGCTTATTGCCTCTCATGCAGTATAGTATTATTCTCTCACACACACATGTATTGTCTCTCATTCACTATAGTATTACTGCACATACACACACATTTTCTGCTTATTGCCTCTCAAACACACATGTATTGCCTCTCATTCACGATAATTACTGCACATACACACACATTTTCTGCTTGCCTCTCATGCAGTATAGTATTACTGCACATACACACCATTTTCTGCTTATTGCCTCTCACACACACATGTATTGCCTCTCATTCACAATACAGTAGTATTAGGTCACATACACGTTTTTTGTCTCTCTTTGGTCGTGTGTGTGTGTGTGCGCGCATGTGTGTGTGTGCGAGAGAACATACTAGTATGTATAAGAAGGACGTGTGTGTGTGTGTGAGTGCATTTTGTCCCGGAAGAGGCGGGGCATAATTTCAAGATCTGATCGCGCATGCGTGAGAGCTGAGGCGGCAGACTGAGCTGATCGCTTCTTTCGGTCTGGAGAGATCTGGCAACCCTGGCGGCAGCAGCAGCAGGAAGTTACAGCCAAACACCATGAGCTCCAGAGAAGATTCTGACAACATTTTAAATAGTATTTTGTCACCAACGGATGCAACAAGTAGTGGGACGTGCGTCTTAAACGAAAGAGCTCCTGTGAGCGCCCGCAGCGATTCTGTTGATACAGAGTTCTCTCGTGTGCTGGAGCAGCTAGCGGCTAGCTGCTAGCTGCTAGCCGAAGTTCAACAGTGTCACCTGGAAATCAAGGTAAACTACTTCTACACAGTAAAGAGTTTGTTTTCTGAATATATAGTGTGCATTTTATTAACCATATCTCAGGAATCCGTGTACGGTTCGTTCTTTGGTTTTTCCGTTTCAGAATAAAATACTGTATACGTTTTGTTGACGTAGTTATACAGGTGTTGTGACGAAAATTGCACCTCTTCGGTAAAACGCACCCGCGTTAAGGAGTTTCAGGGCACTTTCACTATTTCGTAAAAAATTCAAAGTGCTAAATCAACTCCTGGGTTTTATAACTGTCAGAGACATGTCAGAGACAACACATTTAATGCATTGTATTTTGACACAACTGACATTTTTACGCCACAAAAAAAGTCAGTGTAATCAGTTGGTATTTCAAACGTGAAATAAAGAAACATCTTTGGAATTTATTTTTCTGCCAGAAAGGCCCACCCGGTGCACAAATTTACCATATACTGTATTAAAAGTTGTTCATGTTTTAAACAACTAGAAATAATGATTGTAATAACAAAAAATGTAGCGTTTTGTTTCTCCAATTCAGTTTTAAAACAAAACCCCCGATTATTGCATTTTCCTAGTTTAATTTCGATGTGGGGGAAAAAAATAAATAATAATACAGGGACTCTCAGGTCCCGACCTAGCTTTACTGTTGTTTACACACATATAATTGCAAGTATTACTCTGATGCTCTTGTTGTTCTGTGACAGGAACGAGTTTGGAGGGGTCTTGCAGTTCCACGTTTCCATGCCCAGCAGTGTTTGACCTTGGTGTACTAACAGGAGAAGAAGGTAATGTGTTTTTTTGGTCTTCTCAACGCCAAATTTACACTACATGCGTTCCGGCTCCGCCCCGCTCCGGTCTGACCTCCGCAGCAAATACGCACCCATTATAATCAATGACATAATTTACACTGGCTCCGCACGGCGGCGGCGAGCAGCGGAGAGCGGACGGCAGTCCGTCAAAATTTAATTTTTCTATTTCTGCCGGAGCTGTGCCGGAGTCAACTTTTGAAGATTACGTCGCACCAACAGGAAAAGGAACGAGCACAACATCCGTATTTACAAAATAAAATCACCACGGGCGGACTTAATCCTAGCTCTATACGGATATATTTGTACAAAAATTGTGTCAAACTATCATTTATGACTACGCCTACAAACGCAATACAATAAATAAATAAATTAAGTATTTTATTCTGAAATGTAATACATCACTTCCTGTTGCTCAAACCATGTCCTGTCGCTCATTTACGAGAGAAGATCAAGGCAGCAGTCTCTACTGTTGTTCTCCTTCTCCCACCGAATGAATTGTTTTGTTCTGACTTACTTATCACTTGATTTATCGCGCGATCTCGCAATTCCCGCGCATGTGTCTCGGAGCGGCGCATCCAGGCGGACCTGAGCGGAGCGGAGGTAGTGGAAATTGGACTCGCTCAGCTGCGACCTGCGGGGCGGAGCCGGACCGGCTGTAGTGTATTTTTGGCGTTAAGATTATCAGCACAGCTGGTGCCTTTTTACTTGTTATTCCTGACAAGAGAATGTAGTGATGTTTGTCTGGATAAATGGCATCACATAACACATACATAATTGCACTGTCTATAGCAGGGGCCCCCAATTCCAGTCCTGCAACTTGTACATGTGTCCCTGGTCCAACACGTCTGAATAAATGACTGAAGTACCTACTCAGTATGCGGTCAAGTTTCCAAAAGCCCTGCTAATGACCTGAATATTTGTCTCAGGTGTGTTGAAGCAGGCGCATCTAAAAGTCCAGGACGCTGCCCCCAGAGGACTGGAATTGAGGTCCCCTGGTCTATAGGTTTCATGTGGTCTCCATTACAGTGTAGAATTCATTGGTTCAA
Organism: Garcialebias charrua; assembly: GCA_038048925.1. Lineage (NCBI taxonomy): Eukaryota > Metazoa > Chordata > Actinopteri > Cyprinodontiformes > Rivulidae > Garcialebias > Garcialebias charrua. The sequence continues at coordinate 9,480 of JBBPBX010095838.1, read as the reverse complement.
ACTTAAATGCTCACAGCCCGTTTTAGATGCATGATTTATTTTGGTAATATTGGTATTTGTTAAAGGTGCAGTCTGTGGGAGTGGTGGCGCAGAGGTTAAGAAGGTGCGCTTGTGATCGGAAGATCGCCGGTTCAAGCCCTGGTACCGACAACATCAAAGATGTGGGGGGGATAAGTGAAGCGGTCACACTTGTCTCCACCCTCATCTGCCCCACTCTGGGCCCTTGAGCAAGGCCCTTAACCCACACCATCTGCTCCCCCGGGAACCCTAGATATCAGCTCTCTGCTCCACACAGAGGACTGTGGTTGTGTCAGGAAGGGCATCCGGCGTAAAAACTGCCAAATCTTCGTGCGACCAGTTCGCTGTGGCGACCCCTAACGCAGGGAAAAAAGCCGAAAGAAGAAGAAAAGAAAAAAGAAAAAAAAAAAAGTTAAAGGTGCAGTCTGTAACTTTTCTAAAAATATATTTTTAACATATTTCTTCACTCTGTCACTATCTCCTGACAGACTGATGTTAGACAGGTAATCTCTGAAAAAAACTATGGTCGTCTGGCTTCTCCAGATGTTACTAAAAGCATTTCTAAATTCCCACAGTGACCCGCCATTAACCAGCCAATAAAAACAGTTTTTAACCAGCCAATAAAAACAGTTTTTAACCAGCCAATAAAAACAGTTTTTAACCAGCCAATAAAAACAGTTTTTAACCAGCCAATAAAAACAGTTTTTAACCAGCCAATAAAAACAGTTTTTAACCAGCCAATAAAAACAGAGCTTCTCACTTCTTACGCCCCTAACCCACGCCCCCGCCTGTCCCAGCCCGCAGCGGCCACGCACATTCTCGTTTCAAGGATTGCAAAGCGATGCAAAACTGTTTTGTATGACACAAATATATTAATTTCCCCTTCTTCATCCCTGATCTGGATTTTTTTTTTTGCCAAAGGTCAAGTGATCGCTTCCACCTCGCTGACTCCATGACTGAAAACATGAGGAAATGAATTAATTTGTCACGAGCGAATTCAACTTGGGTCCTACGTCCTCTGCAGATTTCCTGGTGTTCTGGACCAGCGCTCCATGTTTTTATTTTATTTTTTAGAACGTTTTATTAACATATAAACACAGAAGATCACAGCAGCTCCGACAGGACATGCAGTTCAGCGAGAGCAAGGGGGAGCAGAGCCAAATATGGCTTTGAGGCGGAGGGACCAGAATGCTTTCCCTGTTGAAAATGTTTTGAAGTCCTGCGTTCTACAGAAAATTACAGACTGCACCTTTAAGTATGTACTCTGCAAACTTTGTAATTGTCGTTGTACCCCCCCCCCCCCTCCTCTTTGTACCACAGGATTTTTTTTTCAATCTTCAAGAATTCCTTCTGGGACAGCTGGACTGAAGACTGGAAACGGAACATATTGGAGTCACAAACACATTGTCACAATGCAACTTCATAGCATTTTTGTTGTTCTGCTACAGCTGTGCTTTCTACCTTTATTTACATTTGGAGTCAGTAAAGTTGAAGTTACACAATTTTTTTGGGAATGCTCTACAATGTATAGAACACATTGTAAGGGAAAGAACATGACACAAATAGCCAGGATAGGCTTTAGAGAACTTGCTGGTCACACTCAGACTTTATCTGCAACCCTATCAGTGCCAGTTTATAATGTTATTTTTAATTTCATTCAGCTGCATTGTATCTATGACTCTTTAAATGATGATCATCTTTTTTGGCTTCATTTTGTACCGTATTTTCCGGTGTATAGGTCGCACCTTTTTACGTTTTTTTCAAGGCCTGCGACCTATACTCAGGTGCGACCTATATATGGCTTGTTATCACTTTCGGTGAAACAAATTTTTAAATCCAGCTCATTTCACAATTACGTTCATTTATTAAGGAAAAGTTCAGCTCAGACATATATTTGCTATAATTTTTATCAAACAAATAATTGTTTTTAAGTGTTAATCTTCTTAAAAGCCTTGCTGTGCGCTCCTGTGGCAGACATTTGCAGCAGAGCTAAACGTAGGTGCGACCTATACACCAGTGCGACCTATCTAGGGATTTTTCCAATCTATTGGTGATAATTGGACAATGCGACCTATACACAGGTGCGACCTATACACCAGAAAATACTGTATGTATGCCAAGAATTGAAAAAGCCACATTTGAGTTTCAAAACCAGTGGAATAACGATGGCGTCTCCACACAGAACGGACGGATGCCCCTTTACTTGTGACATGCAGGTGTCAAACAGTATGGCACAACAAAATACAGCTGTAGATTCTATTTTTGAACTAGAAAGTTTTGGAGTAGATAGCAATGGGCCTTTACCTTTGATGCAATCATCTGTGAGGCTCCATTCTCTTGGTTGTTCCTCTTCTTTGTTGCATTTATGGTTGATTTTTATCTTGATTTTATTTTTCATTGTAGCACTTTGAGATCTGTTTGATGTAAAGTGCGTTATAAATAAAAGTTATTATTATTATTATTATTATTATTATTATTATTATTACCTGGTATTCAGACCAGTAATAATGTTGTTATTCCAGATATTGCTGTAAACAAATGACACAGCAGTTAATTTAATGCGGCACATCTAAAAAAGCTAAGTCTGGTCCTCTGGACATTCAAAAAATTAAACAAAAAGCAAAAAAATTGTAGAAACGTTTCGTCTGACAGACTTCCTCAGTCTGAGCTGCTGTATTCAGCTCAGTCTTATAATATATTTTAAGTACAGTGGTATATGAATATATTTAAATATATTTTTATATTTTAATTTTATATAAGACTGAGCTGAATACAGCAGCTCAGACTGAGGAAGTCTGTCAGACGAAACGTTTCTACAATTTTTTTGCTTTTTGTTTAATTTTTTGAATGTCTAGAGGACCAGACTTAGCTTTTTAGATTTTTCTACCTGTATTATTGAGCATGCATCAGGTTAATGCGGCACACTTTGTCCTCTGCAGAATTATGGAAATTGTGGGATTAATTCATTCTGCTCTGTAGTAACCTTTGTTGAACAACATAATTCCCTATCTTAATAACTTAGTTTTAATTTTAAAAACATTTGTGCTTAAATTGAAGGGAATGTATAAAACGTTTAATAATTACATTTTGAGTTAAAGGTACTTGGTGACAATCTATTCAGAGTATTAAAGTAAAATGTGTTTTTTCTTATTTTGTCTGTATGTAAAGCTTAAATAAACAGTACTGACAATGCATTACTTTAAACTGTCTGTATTCACATTCTGGAAGGAATACAACATGAAAAGTACAAATTCTCATAAGAAAAAAAGAACATTTGCTGTACTAACTATATATAACTAGCCTGGCCCTCGCCTTCCTGCACAGCTCCGCTCAATTCTCATTTCCCTTCACTGCACAGTGTGCGAAGTGAAGCACAGGGTATGGTTTCAACCAGGCTAATATATAACCACAATAATCAGGCCACCAAAAGCTTGAACTGGAGCACTACAAATAAACATCCAACAAGTTTGGTATGGTAAATTAAACAGTGTAATGTGAAACCTTTCAAAATTACAGCATAAAACAAAAGGCTGGCATTAAAAAAAAACTTTACTGGTTTCTTTTAAGTTCCAACATGACAAGCCAGACTGAATATAAATACCAAATAAGGTGGTTGAAAAACAAAGATTTGTGAGAAAAAAAAATTATGCAAAAGGTACAATTATTAAAATTACAACAATGAAACTAAAGAGGATTGGGGCCACCAAGCAGATAATTCCCCCAGTTGTGACTTATCTTATATTTCTGAGAAAAAAGGTAATTTAAACTCAGAAATGTGAGATGTATTCAGAGAGAAAAGTCAGATTTTGCTTCTTCTCTCGAGGCCCTAATCTACTTCTGTAGAAACTGGATTAAAGTGAGGTAATTGGGCAAAAACCATTGGGCGCAACTGGTAGAGCTGCTGCCTCTCAGCGAGAAGGTCCAAGGTTCACATCCCGGCCGGTCCGGGGGCCTTTCTGGGTGGAGTTTGCATGTTCTCTCCGTGCATGCGTGGGTTTTCTCCGGATGCTCCGGTTTCCTCCCACAGTCCAAAAACATGCATGTTAGGTTGATTGGTAACTCTAAAATTGACCCTAGGTGTGAGTGAGACAGGTCCCTCTTGTAAATGAGTCCTCGTGGCTCAACGAGGATAGCCTGTATAAATAAAGGTTGAATGAATGAATAACTTAAAGTAGCTCAATACTTTTTAATGGTTCCACTTTAAACTGAGGTTCCCCTTATACAGGTAAAAGTAAATAGCTTATAAAGGTATTAAACATCTGTAAACAATTTATAAATCTTTGGGCGGCCGTGGCGTAGTGGTAAGGGCAGTCGTCTCCCGATCGGAAAGTTGGCGGTTCGACTCCCGGGACCCGCACCATGTGTCGTTGTGTCCTTGGGCAAGACACTTAACCCCGAGTTGCTCCCGGTAGGACTGGAAAGCACCTTGCATGGTAGTCTGCCGCCACCGGTTTATGAATGTGTGTAGCATTCAATATATTCATTCATTCAACCTTTATTTAGTCAGGTAAATCTTTTGAACCTCATGGGCTCATTTGCGAAAGCGACCTGCTAAAACTAAAGAACAATGAACAGCAGTGGTAGAATTTCCTTAAACAAAGTATCAAAAAACTAGCAAAACATTATAAGGTAGATGTATAAAATCAAAGACAGGAACAAATCTGCATTGGTTTTTGTCAGGATTCCAACAGATTCTGAAAACCATTTAGAGAAGTCAAGGTCGAGAGCTTCAGATCTTTTTGTAAGATATTCCATGAAGCAGGAGCGGAGTAGGAGAAGGCACTTTTTAAATGTGTGAATATGTGTAGCACTTTGAGATTTTCAGTAATGAAAAGTGCGTTATAAATTGAATTATTATTATAAATCATTAATGACTGCTTGTTATGCATTACAGACAAAACTGACAATTTTCTTGCCAAATATATCCTAATTTCTATTTCTAGAGTTATATTAAACATTTCAGACTAAGTTACTACATTGTAAACACAATAAGCATTTGTAAAACTTATTTTAGGATCATTGCGCTTACAAAGTAGTAACTTAGTCTGAAATGTGTTAATATAACAATTAGATGAATATAGGTGAACAGATTTGGCTCACTATTGTAAAATAAAAAAAACTGGTAAATTTAGTCTCAATCACCTTTAAATAAAGCATAATAAGTAGTTAATGAGTTAGAAAGTGTTTATATAGGATTTAATAACATTTCTACAAACTATGTATTAGCAATCTATAAAGTGGTACTCTTTTCATGTTCAGCCATTCTCTGGTAATTGAGAAAGCTCATCGGATGATGAGCGAAACGTCTTCTGTTACAAATAAAGTCCAGTTGATCTTGTATTGAACGCCTTTTTTGATTCATCATGTCCTGGACGACTGAGAATCTTCACCAGCATACTTGCACATTATTTTACAATGTAACAACTTTTGAACCAAAACACTTTGCTAAACAGGACCAGCCTTAGCAAGGTTTGCATAGTTTCTAAGCTTTATTTACACAACTATACACTTTAAGTGTATTTCATTCGAGCAGAAACCTCTCATGTTCTCCCAAATCCCTGTGTGTTCCCTAAAGCAAAGTCCATGTTTTCCTTAAACACCTCATACGATGTTAGGAGCGGGAGTTTCAAGCAGTTTATACAGGTGTTTGCCATGGGAAGCATTCATTTTGAGGAGCATTCTTCCTCATGTAGAAACTCGATGGTTGGTGGTGGAAAAAAGCCAACTGGTGGTATCTGCTCCAGTTACAAATACAAGGATGTTTTGAAGCTTGGATGATCCTTCCTCATCTGTGGAAAAAAGAGAGTACACTTAATTGTTGTCATTTTGGTACTATTTTGCCATACAGTTTATAGTTCTTCATACAAGTGTAGTTGTCAAAACTACACTTGTTACATCTTACAGTTGAAACCATAGGCGTACAGACTACACAAAAAGACACCAGGCCCTTTCTTCCTCACACATTCAAATTACAGATAACATGCTCCCCTTTTTATGATTACCAAAAGACAGCTATTTTATTTTTATCTTTTTTTTCTCTCCACTTTTGTACACAGAAAAGCACACGTGGATGTATTTTTGGAGTACTGAAAGTGCCCTGAAACTCTAATTCCTTAACGCGGGTGCATTTTACCGAAGAGGTGCAATTTTCGTCACAACACCTGTATAACTACGTCAACAAAACGTATACAGTATTTTATTCTGAAACGGAAAAACCAAAGAACGAACCGTACACGGATTCCTGAGATATGGTTAATAAAATGCACACTATATATTCAGAAAACAAACTCTTTACTGTGTAGAAGTAGTTTACCTTGATTTCCAGGTGACACTGTTGAACTTCGGCTAGCAGCTAGCCGCTAGCTGCTCCAGCACACGAGAGAACTCTGTATCAACAGAATCGCTGCGGGCGCTCACAGGAGCTCTTTCGTTTAAGACGCACGTCCCACTACTTGTTGCATCCGTTGGTGACAAAATACTATTTAAAATGTTGTCAGAATCTTCTCTGGAGCTCATGGTGTTTGGCTGTAACTTCCTGCTGCTGCTGCCGCCAGGGTTGCCAGATCTCTCCAGACCGAAAGAAGCGATCAGCTCAGTCTGCCGCCTCAGCTCTCACGCATGCGCGATCAGATCTTGAAATTATGCCCCGCCTCTTCCGGGACAAAATGCACTCACACACACACACACACGTCCTTCTTATACATACTAGTATGTTCTCTCGCACACACACACATGCGCGCACACACACACACACGACCAAAGAGAGACAAAAAACGTGTATGTGACCTAATACTATAGTGAATGAGAGGCAATACATGTGTGTGTGAGAGGCAATAAGCAGAAAATGGTGTGTATGTGCAGTAATACTATACTGCATGAGAGGCAAGCAGAAAATGTGTGTGTATGTGCAGTAATACTATAGTGAATGAGAGACAATACATGTGTGTGTGAGAGAATAATACTATACTGCATGAGAGGCAAGCAGAAAATGTGTGTGTATGTGCAGTAATACTATAGTGAATGAGAGGCAATACATGTGTGTGTGAGAGAATAATACTATACTGCATGAGAGGCAAGCAGAAAATGTGTGTGTATGTGCAGTAATACTATAGTGAATGAGAGGCAATACATGTGTGTGTGAGAGAATAATACTATACTGCATGAGAGGCAAGCAGAAAATGTGTGTGTATGTGCAGTAATACTATAGTGAATGAGAGGCAATACATGTGTGTGTGAGAGAATAATACTATACTGCATGAGAGGCAAGCAGAAAATGTGTGTGTATGTGCAGTAATACTATAGTGAATGAGAGGCAATAGATGTGTGTATGTGCAGTAATACTATAGTGAATGAGAGGCAATAGATGTGTGTGTGAGAGAGGAAAATAGTTTAAGTCCTACACGGCCCCTCATATAAAGACGACATTCTGTTTGAGTGCGCTCAATAGATCGTTTGGTTCAGTAACATCGAAAAGTTCAAAACATTCTCATTCCCAGGTACACTACGTTCTAAAGAAGCCACCAAGCCTAGAAAACAACAAACATCACGTCCTGTTAGCTGAAAAATAACAGACAATGCAGCTGAATTTTAATCAAAGCAACTCCAAATTGAACAAATATTAAGAAACTGTCAACAAACGCAAGGATGAACATTTTGAAAATATACAAACATTTATATTTTTCATATTAATTTGGGATCTGGTGAGTTAGAATGCCAGCCTTCGACAAGGTCTTCCTCCTTTCCTTCCACTTTGGGCTGGTTTAATCGCTGCTCAGTCCTCCCAACCAAGTACAGGTAGTCCTCGACTTACGACATAGATCCGTTCCTACACTGCGTCGTAAAACGATTTTCAACGTAAGTCGGAATATACGTACATACTGCACCATATACATATACAGTACTGTATTACCAAGCACTTAGCCTATCCTAACACAGTACCCTACATAACTATCAAAACACACTTACGTTTGGGAGCCATAATGAAGGGAAAAAAGAGTTAATGGCCTACCAGGATGCTGTTGACGCCATTCTCCTCGGTCCATGCACTGTACCTGTATTCCCTTTTCCGTTTACGATGTAAAACCGCGTTCACAGTACAGTACATTATTCCTCCGCCGCTGCACCGCGTACAGTACAATATTTTCCGCCGCTGCTTTACGTTTACAACGTAAAACCGGTCCATCTGCCGTATTCCGCATTCTGTTTATGACGTAAAACCACGTTCACAGTACTACAGTGCAGTGTATTCCTCCGCCGCTACGTTTACGACATAAAACCGGTCCATCCGCCATATTCCGCATTCCGTTTACGACGTAAAACTGTGTAACTCGGCTTTTCAAAGTAATTTAAAAAATATATATTTTATGGGAGATGCGTCGTAACCACGAAAGGTCGCAACTCGAGACCGTCATAGCCCCAGGACTACCTGTACAGTGAATGTAGTAGACCTTGGACCAGAACCTGGAAGTTGAAGCCAGAAAAGGGCCAGCTTCTGTTAGCTGGTTCTAGTACGTCTTAAGTCCCGCCCCCTTCATGTAAATGAGCATTGCCTTTGTTAAAAAATAAAAATACACCCCAGATTGTTTGTTTTTTCTCCAGTTGATATGTTTATTTGTGTAATTCTTGTATGATTAAATATTCATTTATTAACATGGTAGCTGTTATCGGTTATTGTATTTCATGATTAAGAGTTATTTGACATCATGATTGTGCTCGAGGGATATAAGGTCCCCAAAGGTGACTTTAATCAGTTTGTGTATCTGTGTAAAACTCAAGTCCCCAAAGTGGATGAAAAAATTATCCGGTCCCCAATGTGAGGGTAAAAAACAATTTTATCAAAAAATGATTTAAACAAAATTTTCAGGTGACCTTTGTTTTCAGTAAATTTAGAGTAAAAAAAATCACTTAGCAGTTTGTCCCTAAACCATTCAGAAAGGGGTGTCCCCTAAAGTAGGGAGTTAAAACATGCGTCCCCAATGTGGACATAGGTAAGTTATGTGTGTGTGTGTGTGTGTGTGTGTGTGTGTGTGTGTGTGTGTGTGTGTGTGTGTGTGTGTGTGTGTGTGTGTGTGTGCGTGCGTGCGTGTGTGTGGCCACACACAACAGTCTGTCCTCGGATGACTGCAGGATCACATCAAAGTCAAAGTCAACTTTATTGTCAGAACTGCAATATGTACAGGAAATACACAGGATTGAAATTGTGTTTCTCTCAGTCCCTCGGTGCAACAGTAACCATTTAAACACTAAAACACTGAAACATTTAATAAACATAAGCATAAAATAGTAAAAGTGTAACACTGTCCTGAGTTTTTGCATAGTAGTATAAAAGTATGAAAATTTACACCAACACTAAAACACTAAACATTTAATGAACATAAGCATAAAATGAAATAATAAAAGTGTAATACTGTCCTGAGTTTTTGCATAGTAGTATAAAAGTATAAAAAAGTATATCTATAAAAT